>JASANE010029881.1:0-179399 GCA_030248225.1 Trileptium ribeirensis
ATCCGAAGCTTAATTGGCACTCTGGCCATTCCCCGAGGATTGCCACCCTTTTTTTTTACCCTTCTGCCCTTCTTTCTTTTTCTGTTGTTTACCTAAGCCGCGTCCTTTGGTACAAGTTTTATAGTAAATAAACTTCTGAGATTTATATCGTTGTTGTCCCGTGCTTGTCTTTGTTGGCCGCTGGAAAGTCATATAAACTTTATATGAAGTTTATATGAAGCTGATGTTTCTTATCAGCCTGCGTTAATATTAGAGTAATGTCAATCTACGAACGTTAATATCAGAGTAAGTGCTCGGACCGTCGGAGTATAAGCCCTTCAATAAACAAGCTTGGTATGAAGCCGATGACAAGTTAATATAACGTTGACAAACTCGATATTGGCTTTAAAATTAAAATAGCTGCCGCGCCCGCGTTCTTCAGTATTTTCGTCGGCCTACACTAGAGTCGGAGAAACTGAGGGGAAGCTTAAATTTAATATTAAGCGTGACATTACTTTCCGAACCATCGCGCTGTGCTACCTTAAGCAAACAAGCTTCCCTGCGCATTGATGTGTAACTAATGATGTGTACCTGTTTAGCTGTAGTATATCTAAAGTAGACTTCCCAGTAGTTTGTACGAATTTAATATTAAGATTTGATATTTGTACTGCTCGGACCATCAAAGACGAAGCCGGCAAACGAAAGGACTGCGTTTATTAAATTAATACAGCCCTAATATGGATTTAGCAGCTGGCAGTTTGAAGCTTACGTTTGTTTCTAGAAACTTAGCAGAAACTTTTATATTACGTTTATATAAATTTGACGGTAAACAGAGTCGTAAATCATAGGAATAATATAAAAGTTATATAAGATTTTATAATAAATTCGGTCCGAAATTTCCGAAAATATGATCGGAATTCGGCCGATAAGACTATTTGCTTAATTCGGTCATATTAGATCAGAAATCGGACCAAAAGTGCTGAATAAGCACTCCAACGGTCCGAAATTCAAAATTTTAAAATATTTTAAATTTTAATATAAAAGCAGACGCGCACTGAATAGAGAGCGTTCAGTATGACTTCGACAGCGCAGAGTTCGGTCGGTTTGCAGACCGGCTCTGTCGCTCTTCATTTTCCAGCGGTTTTACTCGGTGGTTTATTATTATGATTATTGATTGGTTTTTTCGCTTTGGTTCGTGGATGGATGGACGTGTGCGATGGACGTCGACGATCGGACAGAAAGACTGTAAGTGTGGACAGGGAGGCGGCTAGGGTAGTAGTGTAGTCCTGCCAGGTAGAAGTAAAGTCACTAGATCGCCCGTAAGGTTGAATAGCATAGCAGCAGACGCGTCAATGTATAGTATCTTGCCTCCCCTGTCCACACTTCCCTTTTTACATGATAGCCCTGCCCGTCCTAGCTTGTCTCACGGATCTACTGCCACTGTTAGCCGTTCACAATTAGATTGAACCCTCGAAGTCATACTGAACCTCCCTCGGTCAAAGAGTTAGGACACAAACAAGCGCGACACTCGCGCCGATATTTTTACATGACTCCCTGAGTTGAGATAGGAAGTAGGAAAATATTTTTGAGTCGACCGAGGTTAAACAAAACGTTTTCGATTGGAAGTTATCATTAGTACTCCGAATCATCCGAAGTCATGTCGCACTGGATTTAGTCAAGTTTTAGAGAGGATATTGCTCAGGATTTGTTGCTTTTTATCGTTTTCTTTGGATGTGGTGAGTTTATTGCTAGAAGCGATTGCGGATTCGATTAGACTACGTAAATTATTTTTGAACGCGAAGCTAACGTCAGTAATATTGGTTCTATTACAAAATTGTTGTAAAAATGTTTGCCTTTTTGCTTAAATATACATAAAATTTTGATTAGATTTCTCGAGACGAGCTTGCTTAGCGCTCATCTCCGAAACCATATAGTGCTGCAGAGAGTACTTCTGACACGTCTCTGTTTCGTTGACAAAATCCTCGTAATAGATTTAGGATATTATGGTTACGTGGCATCTTATGTAAAAAAATTTTTTAACTTGATGGAGTTTGTCTGTTGTGCTTAAAACAGCGACGGCAAGCACGCCAAACTAGTGTTGGGTATCGGTAGAATTTGCGTTGGCCAGAAAATATCGCAGCCGTCCGCCGTTTCTAGACAATTTGCAATTTTTCAACTTCTAGATAGCGGCAGACGGTTGCATCAATTTGTAGGTGATGGCATACGAGCAGCACCAATTTGTATATGGTCACATGCAACTTGCACCAAAGTGTAGATACAGGCGTGTCCGTTGCATCAATGTGTAGATGATTTTATGCCAGTTACATAAATTTGTATATAGTGGAATCCCTCTTGCTCCAAATTGTATAATATGGCACGCCATTTATGTAACAGGCCCGTTCCGGCCTCAATATCTCACGATTCCGACGTTAAGTCTGCTTAAACTAGCCTCAAGTCGGACTGGATAGAAGTTTACGGGAACCAAGTTTTCATGTGGTGTGACCGGGTGCCATGGGTACCGACAATTGCGTTTCGTATTGTTATATTATGCATGTATTTTCGCCGTTGCTATGCTTTTATCATTGATATAACCCGTTATTGCATGACCTGTTTTATGATTGTGTAGCCGGATAAGGCGCCACTGAGCCCAGAGGGAACTGGCTTCGCTCATCTGGTTAGATTCAGAAAGATAAAAATGTAGGATAGTATTTCACTGGCTAGGACAGAGCATCCGAACGGAACTCGACCAACAGCCCATGTTTCTCCACTGGAAGTTCAAATTTCTGACCGTCCGGGAATAGGAGGCCTTCGACAATTTAAGGGGGTCGGAAAGTAATCCAAATCAGGACTATCAACTTTACCTGGTTCAAGCGAACCATAGCTTAATAGTTACGAAAGCAAGCTGAAACAAATGGGTTACGGTAGTCTCCGATTATTCGGAAATAACGGACATCGGGCCTGTTTATCGACCCGTAACCGTCCAATGGTTCAGATTTACCGAAAAGGCCCCGAGTACTTTTCGGTAGAGAATTTTTGGGGCTTTCGAACGAGCTCAAGACATCACAAATCGCTGGAGGATTTCCTGAAATATTCTAGGGACGAACAGGTAAACATTCAATTAACAGCCAATACTTACGCTAGGTTTGGCTGGTGACCATGGTCCCGAGTGGACCTAATATAGGCGTATATGGAAATATAGTTATGCATATATATGTGTGCTGTGTGACCTTCGTGACCCGGTGTGTCTATTTTTCCGCCCCACCGGATCCAAACCACTCTTTCTATAGCACCCTTCGACGCCCAAAATTGCTTGACCACCATACTAACAACTGGTCTTTCCGGTTACCATCGGATCAGCGATTGAAAGTACGCGTATTTCCAAATAGTCTACCCATCTAGGCATCTGACGAGGCCAGGCGGGTCTCGACCTGACCAGTCATCCCGCTGTCATATCACACATTTCCCTGTTTTGTACCGCACCACGGAAATGCAACATAAAATTCCGCCTGTTTGTACCAACTCTGTATTTGACCCCAGACCCTAAATGTGCTCATGCGACCCCTCATTCTATTAGCCTGCTCCTGGCGAGTACAACGATACCCGGCGGGTCTTTGCCCGACTTCGCGTTAGCCCGTTATGACTGACAAAGTGCCCCCCCAATTTGGCATACCGACTGCAAGTGGGTACAAACCAATCGAAAATTTAACCCCAACTCAAAGGTAGGCAAAACGCTCCTCATTGCATTCGCCACGTCGATACATCTTCAACGATGCCCGGCGGGCCTCCGTCAGTCGCCCCGTTAACCCGGGACGGCCGACAACGTGCCCCCCACCATTACCGACACTCTCTTTATCAGTCGTGATTTTAGTGCCCCTCTATCCGCTGCCGATAAGGCAGGGAAAACATCCTCGTTTGAATCGCCTGCCCAAGGCCAGTTCAACGATGCCTGGCGGGCGTCGCTCCGCCCAACCGTTAGCGCGGGAGAGCCCGCTGAAACCCCGTATACTAATATGTCGGAACCCCAAATTGGGTCGCGACCCGCCACTGCGTCTACCCCCCTCGTGTTTGGTATAGTTCGGCCCCGTTCTTCGTCCTGGGACCGAATTTCGCCCCAGCCCCTCGAAATTCCCTCGGGAACCCCTGTCCCGACTCCCTTCCCGTGCCCTTTCTTTTCCGTTTTTCCTTTTTCTTTTTCACTCTCTCTAACCGACTTCTATGGTCGGTTGTCGTTGCTGCTGTCGCCGTGCTTGTATTGTATTGTGTGTGAGTGTGTGTTGTTGTTGTTGTTGTGGTTGCTGTGCTGTGGTGTTGATGTTGTTGTTGTTGTTGTTGTGGTTCTGCGTGTTTCTGGTGTGAACTTGAGCGACCTTTCTGTCGCTCAGGTCGCCTGTGTGTCTCATGTGTAGTGTGTTTGTGTGTTCATGAGTATTGTGTACATGTATGTATGTGTGTATATATTTAGAGATATATATATAGTACATAAGGACATGACAAAAAAAACAGGACAGACGAGGACGGACATGTAAAATTCTACTAAATTTCTACATTTTACGGACGAACGGGACTAGGATGACTAGGAAGGACGGGGGGCATGTTTAGTGCCCTCCCGTGGGCTCCGGGAGTTCCTGAATAGGACCCTGGATAGATCAAGATGTACTTAGGAATGTGCTGCGCCCCAGTACCCGAAATGAGCCCATTCCTACCTTCGGTTCCCCCTCCAGGACGTCCAAAGACGTCCTGTCGGGATATCTGAAAAGCCATTAGCTTGGAATGCTAGGAATGTTTGGCTTTATCTTATAAGCCGACACATAAACGTGCAATGTTTGCACGTTTATCCATGGAATTAGCAGCGAAATTTAGCCCCAGATGGCCTCTAAGTAAGCTCAGTTAGGTGATGGATGAGGCAGCTAACTCGCTAGATAGCTGAAATTTGACCCCAAATCGGCGAGTTAGCTGGGGGAAATATGATGGATGGGGACTAGAAGACGAATCTGCCCCGAAATAAGAACAGATTTCCAGCTTAATTCGATTATGCTATATAGAATCGGGTTTAAAACTTTAAATCTGACGGGTTAGTCAACCATTTCGTGGAACAGTTGGGGGGATAACACTCGATTTATGATTAGGTAATAGGTTTAAGTATCTGAGTAATGATCTTCAGATCTATTCTTGACATAACTTGAAAGTTACGTTAGAATTTAAGCTGAAAAGCACAGATGGTCGACCTCCGAGTATTCGGAGGGTTCAAATTTGATGTCGGCAATTTCGATTGAAGCCGACTCTCTCTAAAGGGGACCCAGGGTTTACGATAGCTGTCAAAATTAAAATCCTGGGAATTTTTCGATTGGGCGCCCGGGTTTGAACTCAAAAAAGTGGGCGTTGAAAGAGCTTCTCCGATTGGATAGCGACAAAATCGCCATCCTTCAATATAGGCGAAAATTTTGAGGCGACGACTACCGCGTCGTCTCTTGGAATCAGTTCGACTTCGACAGCGCGGAGTTCGGTCGACTTTACTGACCGGCTCCGACGCATTAGTTTTAATTATTTTCTACGTTTACTCTATTGCTTTCCCGTGTTCTGAGTTTTCGCGTTTGGATTGGAGGCGACATCCGGAGGACCGCGCAGACTTCCTAGGTCTCGCGAAGGGGGTTTGGCTTTTGCCACCCCGGATCAAAGACTGTAAGTGAACTTGAGTAGGACAGCCTGAAACATGGGGGTTTACTTTCCCCGGATGTAACAGAGACGATCCATCGACTTAAAATTTTTGGTTAATGTTGTTAAGGCTCTTGTTCCATAGGCCAATTTCACTTCAGTCGCTGCACGCCCCTCCCCTTCAACTGGGTGGTCTTGTTTTCATAAATCCTTTGACAAACCTCTGTGTGTCGAGTTCCGTCTAAGGCGTCGTGGGCCATCGCACGGGATGGTGATGAAATGTAGGCACCAAGGTCGAAGTCCTTCTGATTCCCCGTGGTCATAGGTAAGGCAAACCAAACTGGACGCTTCTCGTCCATGTTTTACATGAAGCATTGCTTTTGAGTTAGGGTCATAGAATTTTTCCTGAGCCGACCACGGTAAAATTTCCCCGACTAGTTATAGGGACAGGCTTACTCGTTCATGTTTCTGGTTTACAAATTTATAGCTTAGTGGACCGTTCGATGCTCATGCCGCTGCTTGAGCTCGGACTGATGCTGCAGTTAGGGACGAAGGATTAGCCTCCGTCGGGCTTTAGAAAGCCCTAAAGTTTCATTTATCAGTCGAGCTAAGAAAATTTGGGGAACATCGAAAAGACTCAACAAATTCTAAGAACCTTAGTTTGAACGTAAGGTATTGGCACTCCGGAAGGAGCGATTTTTAATACGATCTTTGCATGATTTTGCCAGTGTTCGATTTGCTCGCCAGTAAGACGATTAATACCAGCTTCACAAGGACCAACTCCCAACTTCGCGAGTCCTCACTACCAGATTTACTAGGCGCTTGCTCCACAAAGTTTACTTCGAAATCGGCTTGGTCCGACTATTAAATTACTAACGTTCAGTACAACACACTTACGTGGTTAAGCCTAACGGTAGGACGTCGGGTATCACCTGCTCCCAAAATGAACCGACAGCATGGCTAGATACCCAAAATCGGCCACCAGAAACACCTTCAAAGGCACGTTAGGGTGCTTAAAGTTCAAAATGAAATCACAATACTCTCATATTATTAAAGAACAAATTGCGACCTCTCGCGCATCATTTTGGCCCCAAACCGAGTAAGTGCAAAACCCCGTTTTCTTTTTGGAGCGACTTGATCGCTGAGTTTAAGCAGTTTTCTATTTTACCACTGGTTGCCCATTAGGCTATGTACTATGTAGGCCCTTGCTTTGAGTTTTACTATTTTTCTCTCTCTCCTTTTTTGGTTTCCCTTGTTAGGTTTCGATCCTGCACGGGGAATTCAAGCCCGCTGCAGATTTTTCCATATTATCCACCCGACTATCGAGTTCTGAGAAATTTCAGTAAAATTTTAGTGATAACTCGACTGCACAATTTCGACAGTGCAGTCGAGGCACTGTACAATTTCGATGTGTACAGTGCATTAAGGCAATAGGATAAGCTCGATAGAGAGAGGACGGTAAAGACGACGGCAACGCAGGAAACAAAAGAAACAAAGCGAGAAAAGAAAAGGAAAAGAAAGGAACCAACCCAGAAAAGAGAACAACCGAGGAAACAAAGAAAAGGAAAAGAAAGGAACCAACCCAAAACCACCCCAAAAGAGAAAAATACCCAGACCCTCCTCAGGGCGCCAACTATTCCCAGTTTATCAGTTAGGAATTTTGGACAAGGACGTAGTGCTTTCCGATTAGCCCACTGGAGACAGCGAGGCAAAGATAATCTGCGCATGGCACGGAGCTCGCATAAGTAACGAAACCGCGCGAGGACCAGCCAGGGATACCCGGCGAGATTGTCAGAATCCGGAAGGCACATAGGACGGAGCTTTCTCACAGTTGATTATTAGCAGAGTACTTTGTTCAGGCAATGGAATTTCTTGGTAGTTGCTCGTTGCGATTTCGCTGATAGTCCCCGCGTCCGTATTGATTTGTACTATAGCTGCATTGCTTTCTTTATACATGCTCATGTATCGATTTGTACCTTACTTGTTTCGCTTGATGCCGCCGGGCCCTGACCTGCCCTAGGAGGCTAGGCTCTCCCCGGTGCGATCGCTCGTGATCTCGGCTATAGGACAGACCCGGCCGCGTTTGCTAGCTTCGGCCCGCCGTCTGGGTAGCCCATGCTTTCGCTATTCTTGTTGCAAGCATAGGCTCTTGCTCTTGTTGTGCTAGCGCACTCCCCACTCCATGCGACTCCCCGTTTTCCCGTAATATATGTAAGCCCATTATAGCGACGCGCGTTGTTGAGAGCGAATTTCGAAGCACGCCAAAACACAGGTGCTGAGCCACGATGGGATTGGGTATAATTAACAATCATCGGCTCGGACATAGATTTTGGTCCGGCATTGCCGGGATCGCCCTCGCTCTTGCTGCCCCTTCCCCGCTTAGCCGTAGACGAGGGAGCGAGCGTTCGAAGTGTCAGAGCATGGCCATCTTAGTTAGCGTTGTTTTATATACTGTTCCGATTCACTATCTTTGACTGTTGTTGTACCAAACTTAAAATAAACTCTTGAAAACTACTGGACTTGTCCTGTGTTGTTGAACTCCTAGCGTGATAAGGACGTCCAAATGGACTGGCCGACCCTTCGTGCTACGGCTTGAGGACACAAGTACACCAAGCCCTGACACGAGCGGTCCGCCGCCAATATTGATCTATTAGTGTAATGGCATTGCAGCGAGAATGGTCCACAGAATTACTTATAGAACTTACTCGCTTAATAGTCACACTCGCACGAAAGACAAAATTTACTAGGAAAACTTTATCACTAGCTATTAACACAGTCAAGTTACCACGTTTCAGAATAGACAGTCCGACATTAAACGTTTCAGGGCCCGTCGGAACCCTGTGTGGGCCACATGGCTACAACGAATAAAGTGTCCAGCTAAGGATAAACTAAAAAACTAAGTAAAACTCAAAATTTACCTTGTAAAATCAACCTTATCGCGCGTTTTTTCTTTAGGCTACGCTAAACTAAACAACTTCCATTAGGTTAGGACAGGGAATATCGGTTTGACATTATGACCTGTGAGCAGGTTTCGGTGTCAACCTCCCTGGGGAACCTCAGTGATCATACCAGGATACTAGACACGTGCGCAACCAATCGGGCGGGGTCCGAACACACCCCGTGAAGCGCGCCTGCGGCCTGCTAAGCTCCGTAACTTCTTGGGTCTGACCAAGGAAAGTGGCTAAACCGGAAAACTTAGGGTCCGCCCTTGAGGTTATGATAGCCGGGGTCGTATGGGCATGGTGTTAGGAAGTTGCGCCATGCAGCTGCGTCACCGTTATTACATCGTTGGGGGCTACGCCGTGAGGCATTGAAATTTTCGTTCCGCCCCACGAAATGAGTCTAAATTCTACGTTCAACCCACACGCTGCAAGCCATCTCCATTTCTTTAAATTCGTACCGGCGGTGGCCACATGATAACCGCCTTTAAAACTTTGAAACTTTCACGCTATACCTACTGCCAACTCGCTTTATGTAGACTCAACTTTCATACGGGGACCTCTCGCATTTAAAGGAATGCTCTGAGTTGTGTTGGTGTAACCTTATATGTATATTTGCTTATTGTCATTTGCCCGGTCTTGTGTTTTGCTTGTTTTGTGAACTTGTATGCATAGTTTTGAAACACTTAACTGCTCGGTGCGTCGTCAGACCAGGTCCTGTTTCCGCAGCGGTGGCGTCTGAGCCGACCGAATGTGCATGTCGTAATGGGCACTGTTTTCAGGAATTGCGTGTTAATAAATCGCTTCGGCACTAATTAACTAACTAGTTGACTATCAGTAAGACGTATATTGCGTATATCTAACGAGCTACTGCTTTATTTGTCGTCACTGATTAGACATCTCTCACCGCCAGTGGACTATTCGATTGGACTGGTTATTTCGTCGCCGGCGTTCATTGGAACCTATTAATCGGGCCGACATCGACCGTGGTCAACAGGCAATCTCCCGAACGTTTATATCGGTTATTCAATTACGACTGCTCATAAATCGGGACTTTTGCCTTCGCTCAATAAAGTGACGATCAATCTCTTCTACACCGTAATCCATCGTCGCTTGGACTTACTGAGCCTTATTTTACTACGGACGTTGTGTCGCTCTCGCGCTGGTTTTATTCGCCTGCCCGCGACTGGCTACTTCGATTTGGTTCGGTGCCACTGCTACCGGATACTGGGTGACTAGATATCGACGAATCGCTGCGGACATTCTGGTTGGAAGACGTTATTGCGGACGTGCTGCCCCGATAGGAACGAAGACTCGCCGTTGGACTATTGTAAATATTATTCATTGTTTATTTTGTGTTTGCTATTTTGTCTTAGTTGGTTAACTTAGTTTGCTCCATTTGCACTATCCGGAATTGCTTCATCTTGTACTGGAGGGCATCTGGTTACTATTTTAGTGTGTATGAACAGATTCTGCTTGTGAATATATACGTTTTGTTTGTTTTTGGGCAACTGTATATCTGCACTTGTATATATATAGATAATTCGGCTACGGTGACCGTTGGGTTTCATTGACAATAAGTGCGCGTTTCGACCACTCTAATCGGAATAAAACTTCCTGCTGACTTGGAGACCTGGTAACGCTACCGATACGTATTTTTGACTGTTCGCATAGGGTTCGTTAAAACCGCCCAATTAGCGATCGAATTCAGAAGACAAAGCCAAACTAGCCTCCGAACTACTCGTGACCTGACTTATTCTCAATTCTGTACGTACCTCAAATTCCAATTCCCTTATTGTGCCCATGGACTCCAACGATACTCATAACGGAGACTTGGGAACTGACGACTTCCTTGGCTGGACTGACGGACATGTGGAGGACGACGTACGTGCCAGGCCGCGACGGGCCGCCGGCACCGGTGAGCGACCGCTCACTCCTCCGCCCCGACCTCCTGGACAATCGCGTCGAGGAGAACCATCCGAGTCGCCTGGACTGGATGCAAACACTGCTAACGCTATCTTACACCATCTGACCACACAACCAGCTGGTCCTCCTATGATCCCACTGAGGGACATGCCAACTTTTGACGGGAAACCTGGAGGCCAAGACTTCGAGGACTGGGTTCGAATGTATAATCGTCTCGCCAACGCCAATGGTTGGGACGATCGACGAAAATTAATATGCGTTCCAGCTCTCTTGCGTGGACCGGCAAGGGAGGCCTTTGAGGGCCTTCCACCGGGGAAACGCCAAAGTTTTCTAGGATTAGTGGCCAATTTACGCTTCCTATTTTCGTCATCTCGCCGTCCTGAGAAGTCATTATCGGGACTGTGCACACGACAACAAGGAGCTAATGAGCCAGTAGCAATGTACGGTTTAGAGTTGCAGAAGTTGTGTGATCGTGCTTTTCCCGACATGGAAGACGAGCAAAGGGACACCATGCTTCGCATGTTTTTCCAACGAGGTTTACGACCGGAGGTGCGTAGGCAGGTTCTCAACCAGATCCACGAGTGTGAGACTTTTCGGGATACTGTGGGCGTCGCCAAGCGATATGAGGACGCTAGCGCCGCGTGCCCTGAACCAGACGCACCCGCCGCTAGTAAGCCCCGGGCTAAGACTGTAAATTCTCTGCTTGAGGAAGGAGGTGAAGGCCTGATCACACAACTTCAAAATATGATGGAGGAGCATCGTAAAGCAAATAATAACAATAGTGACACTATAAGTCGGTTGCTGGATGTGATTGATAAGAGGGTCGAGAACACGCGCCAGCTTAACGCTCTCGCGCCGCCGTTTGTGCCTGGCTCACCCGCTGCGCCACCGTGCTTGCCGATGCCGCAGATTACCTGCTATCGCTGCGGAGAACCAGGACACGTCATGCGCGAATGTCCGTATAACGTGCGTTATCCGCCCGCTGCCGTGAATGGTGCGCCGCGCAATGTCGAGCCAGCCGCAGCATATGCTTCTGGAGCCGCGCGCCGAGAGCCAGGGCCGCCCGGACCGAGAAATGGTGTGGGTGCATACCCACGAAACGATAACTATAATGCGGGCCGAGGAGGCCCACCGCCACAGTTTCGGCGAACCGAAAATGGAAACGGATATCGGAATAATTCCGGGTGGAACAATCCACCCAATGCGGGAATGCGACCTAGCGGGCCCAATCAAGCGGGGCCACAGTATGGCCGACCACCGCCGGGATTTGCCAATAATACTCGCGGAAACGACAGCTATAACAACCGGCCGGCACCGGCCTATGGGTATCAACGCGCCCAGAGCGAACGACCCCCACCTAATAGAGGCATGGGGCCCCAGCAGTTGCAACCTGGCCGATTTTACTCACGGGACGACAACAACCGGAATAGCGGCGCTGTACCGCGCCGGCGATATCAATTAAATTGTAGCGCATCGCAAGGTAATGGAAATAGAGAACCGAGCCCAGCCACCACCCATCGATTAGAAGTACTCAGTCGGGAGCTCGGTATGATTCAAGGCAAACTAGGACATAGTGAACCGACTGGACGAGTGAACGCTATCGCGACTACTGACGAACCATTGTACGATGATGACGGATACTTGGTAAATAGACATGATGACATGGACGATTTTGAGACTATGGAAGGACTAGTTGAGAGACACCTGAACGTGATCACGTCCACTTCGTGGGCTGATGCCGCGCGTCTTCCACGGAGCCGTGATCTAGTTCAGGGTATGGACAGCCCCGGACTTATGGAACTGGGCCCTAGAGACTTGGACGACGAACAAGATGGAAATGAGCTCGTTAACACTGTATATAGTAAAGAAAACACAAAATACCAAAAAGAGGGATACTTGGGAGAGGGATTGTCTATGTTATGTGTGGATGCACCCAGCGCGGGTGTTGATCTACGTGTATATACGCCTGCGAGCGAATTGGATGGCGAACAGCGAGGCGAGCGATCGACTAGTCAATCGAACTGCCCGGCCATGCGTGGGTCCGGTATGAACGTACGAACCTTAACCGCATCAGAGGATAGTAATGGTAGTATGGGAATTTGCGATGAAATGGAAGATGGTTGTGTTCAAAATTATAGGTTGAGTGATGTTAAAGAAAGTGTTGATTTTATAACCGGAACTCCCCTGGGAATCACCTCAAGGGGGAATTCCGGGACCCCCAGCTTTTTGGAGATGACTGCAGAGGCTGTGGATGAAGATGATGTTGTTGTATTTGAAGAGCCATTGTTATTATTTTCCTCCTCTGTGGCTGGCCATCCGTGTGTTGAGAGTGTTGATGTTGATGATTCCGGCAGGGAAGCCGATGATGTTGATATGGCTCAGGAAGAATTGGATTTATTCGAGTCCCCGTGTGAGGCACCCGTGGAGTTTTTAGAGGTCGACGGACGACCAGGGACGAGGGAGGCTAGGTTGGATGATGATGGTACCTCATTAAGGCCGCCTAGCCCTAGTTCCGTTCTAAATTATAGGTCGTATGATGTAGTATGTGGGCCGGACCGCCGCGCGGGTCGTCCCTTGTGTGATGATGAGAATTGTGTGTCGTATGAATGTACTGATTTGCCTAAGTTAGGACGCGCTTGTAGCCTTAGTGAATTGTTGGAAGATGATAATGGAAGTGATGTTGATGTAATTGAACGCTGCTTCGAGCCGGCGAAGTATGCTACTGATGGACTTGAGGTGACTTTCCCGACCTCATTGGCAAGGGGTTCCACGGTCATTGGGTCCTTCCTTGATGCTGACCGGGGCCGCCCTTGTCACCCGTACCCAAGCCGAGGTAGCGACGGGTTCGCGGCCGTTCGCGCCAATGAAGCGGGTATGATCGTTGGGGCTGAAAGTATTGCCCGGGGTCTGCCCAGGTACGGGGATGTAGATGGCAGGGTGGCGAACAAAGACTGTCCATCGCATTGTGAGGCTTCCGTCGCGCCCACCGTTGTTGAAGCGCGCAACGACGTGACTTGCAATGAGCTAAGTTTTTTCAATAAATCTTGCGATGAAGTCGGCGTGAAGGATAGCGCTGAGTGTGTTGAACTTGTTGAAGTTGTTGAAGTGAAGGAGTCGGATGAACTCCTCTATGAACGAAGCGGATCCGCGGCGAGCGATGCGAACTATGTTAGCGAAGCGAAAATATGCAATCTAAATCGAGGTACCTCACAGGACCTAGGATGTGAATGTGTTAGTGACAGAAATGAGCCAGAGAGTGAGCTTGAGTATGGCGTGACTGTTGCTCCAGAGGAGCCTGAGGATAGTTGCCACGAGCGCAGCGATGGTGAAATAGATGAGGAACGTATGTTGGAGGACGAGGTATTCTGGGCCAGTTGGGTGGATCCGAATGGCGACTGGTACCGACGCGAACCCAGCCCTGACGCACGAGAGTGGCATAGTGAAGGGGTGTGGGAAGTGCGTCGCGAATATAACAACGAACCACCGCGTGCACCATCAGATGATGGCATTGATTTAAGCTTGCGAGCCAGTCAACTGTCTATTCGTTCTGAGGAAGGAGATGGTGCTGCCGGAGAAAGCGATCTGAGTGAAGGCAGCGATAGTGGCAGTATTGCTACGGGAAGCGTGAATGAGATGAGTTCGGATCCACCAGTCGGGAACGTTCGTGGAGACCCTATCGAAGGGACGCTTTGTATGCGCCTGGGTAATTTAGGTAGCTCCACTGATACATTGGCCGACATTTCCAGCGACATATTGGGACCCGTCGAAGAGGCGCCTAGTATGCCCTCGGGTAATTCGGGAAACCCAAACGAAGTAGGTGTGACTACTGAGGAATCTGTCGAAGGGAGACCGTGTATGTCCCCGGGTAATTCGGAAGAATCAGTTAGCGTGACCAGTGAGGACTCGGACGTTTGCATGGGACAAGAGAATCTACTTAACTTTACACGAGAAGCTAACAACGAACGAGTACACCGACTTGACGAACAACTATTGGACATGTCTCGAGTTTGCCTCCCCAACAATATGCCGATAGAACTTGGACGAGTTAGAGCAATGGCAGACGAGGAACGTAACCGAATCCTCGGGACTGACACTTTGTTCACTATGACCGCTAGCCATACCGAGGCTGTAGCTTATCAATTTCCTCGCATCAAATTGACCGAGGACGCGCATAATGAGGCAGCTGAAGGACTTATACCAATCAACTTTAGGGCTAGTGAAATCAATGCTAATTTTGGACAACCGTTGGCATTGCAACCGCAAGCTCTCTTTTATCGGAGAGTAATAATCGTAATGGAACAACTAAACAATCTGAGCCGACTTTTTGAGCTCCGTTTTGAAGTTAGCACACGCCCCGCTCTACAGCGAGACGCCGCTATGCTAAGCAGCATATTAGGCATGGCTTCTCCAATCGGGCACTGCATGACAGGAATGTATCTCGGTCCCGTAATTCTTGCTTCGTTGGAATCTTTCATAGAACTGGTGGGCCAATGCGTGAATGGCCAGACGCTCCAACAGGTTATTGAGAGAGAATTCGAGGTAGAGTTGAGTAGGGACCCGGTATGTCGCCAGTGCCAGGAATGCCACACTAGAGATTCGCGGGATATAGGTTTAAGCTGCTACTTTTTCGGTCAACGAGGAAGATGGACTTACGACGGTACGTTGAGCACAACTTGCGCGTCCATCCTCCCTGATGGGTACGTTGCGCCGCATTGGTCTTACTATGTTGGCATTCAATCGGCCAAAATGCAGAAGAGTTTTCGTGGGGCGAACCTCGAGTTACATGACCTTTTGTGCGAGGCGCCTTATTTGGTCGAATTCATTTATCGGAACCAAGACACACGCGGTGTTCCGATCAACCTCTTTGTTGACCATGCAATGAGTAACATGAAATTTGACGACGAGACTCACCGACTTGCTCGACTAGTATTGCTAAGCGCACGCTTGAGACTTTTACGTCGCCCTGACATTGCTGGACTGCTTGAGACAGAGGGAGATACGTCTGCCGGACTGAAGTTAGGCAGAGACCGCTTAATTTGGGAATTATGCTTGTTTCCGGACGATGACACTAACTGTTCCGTCCCGAATTTGGACGAACAATTAAACACGGCATTGGCCGCTTACCTCGACTCATCTGACGAGGAGTCGGACGATAACTCCAATAGCGACTCCGCCCAGCAAGAAAGCATAACTGAGTCGAGTGACACGGAAACGAGCGACGAGGAAACTAAAAGAGACATTGCGGAACACATCGCCAATAACGAGACTATGAGGGAACCCAATCGAAATGGGGTACGATCCCCTTCACCGAGCCTCAGCAATGGCCTCGGCCATCCTTCAGGTATGTGGAGGGTATGTACGATTCTATTGTTACTGTGGCTCTCAGCGCTCAGTTCAACACGCGCAACGCTTTCGCCATTTAGCGATTCAATCTCGCGCTTATTTGCTTTTGTCAATAGACAAGTGGGAGTGGTCATCGAGCAACAGGGCTTGGTGGTCCCCTCCGACCAGACAACACATTTGCCCGTGGTATTGCAGCTATCACTTCGCGACTGGGAACGTAAGTCCGATCCTTATGTGAGTAAGTTCTGTCCGCCTTATGAAGCGAACGGATCATGTCGCGCTGACTGCTGCCGGAAGGTTAACTGCACCGAATATTCACAGTTGCACGAAACTCTAAGTGCCTTGGAGCGAGAACTAGATGACGCTTATCATGGCGTACTGGACACCAACTATTACTCGCTGCTCGTGCATTCTTTCTGTGTCGCAAACGAGCAACTATGTGACCTCACACATAAAAGAGAAAAGCGCTTCGCTAGTTTGATTGCCGCCGCTGCAGGTGCCGTCTCAGGTTTCTTGGGCCTGGGAATGGCTTTTTCCAATGGAGTACACATTAACAATGCGCGCCAACAGGTAACTGTCCTCGAGAAATTCGTGCGCGAGACTAACGATGTCTCCTTTCGAAACACCAAAGCCATTAGGCAACTGACCCGAGCAAACGAGGACATCTACGCGTTCCTGCACCATAGCATGCAAGAGGTAGTCTCTATGATTGAGCAGGTTAGGTGTGCCGATCAGAAAGAGATCGCACACGTGCACCATCAGTTAATAGATCACATCCTTCGAGCCAATATGCGCTCGTCGGTACAAGCTATAATGGAATCCATGCTTAACGGCGAATTATCTCCCGCCGTCATCGATGTCGTCATGTTACGACGGTTATTTTCCATGGATCCACGCATATCCAAGACTATCCTCATGCGCGAGCCTAGCCTCGCCTATCAGTTCGGTCGCGTCATGCCTGTGAGCGTGGATCTAACAGCGTTTCGCTTTGGATTCATAGTACAACTACCATTGCCGATGCGCAATGACGTACGACCGTATTTTCGGATTTATGACACCGGTTGGAACGCACCTGCCACGCTAACGCAACTGAGATTGCCACTTCCCCAATACGCCGCTTGTTTGGGGCACATTCGCTTCGAATCACTAAATCTGGGAGCATGCAAGCAAAGACCAGGAATCGCTTTTTGTGAACCACACGCGCTGATAACCGACCATAGTACTAATTGCTTGGAATGGATTATTGCAGGCGAACATGTGCCTGAGACCATTAAACATACTTGCAGCAACCGCTCATTGATAGGCCCACTTGCCAATGACACATCCATACATACGACTATACAGGGAGTATTGATTCGGACTAGTGAACCTGAGGTCATATTGACAAATCGGAGACAGCTAGCTCACGTTACGTTGGGTAAGTCAATAAAGGTACCGCCAAATGGAGTGTTATGGTTTCCACACGGAAACTACACTCAGTTAGTCATAGGGTCAATAGTGCTTACTAGCATGTTGAAACCCGAGAAGATTACTATAGAATTTGGACCGAATATTACCATCGACCGGCTATCCGGTATCAAACTAAGACCATTGACATGGGACTCACTTGACAACGCCAAAGCTATAAACTTGCGGGTCGCGCAGATAGCCAAAGACCAAGTACGGAGCGTGGTTAATCTCCCTGCTGTGGAATACACCGGATTCTTGCCCTACTTCCTCATTACCGTCGTTGTAGGACTGATCAGTCTAATTTATTTCATGACTAAATGCAAGATCCTACATAAGTACGGATACTACATTCCCCGATGGTTCCCATGTCGAGGACGACTAATTAGGACCGATAGTAAGCCTAAGAAAGCCATTCGATGGATCAGAGCGAAACACCGACTACCGAGTGCCCCACCCGCGGAAGACGACTTCCCTCATACAGACAGAACCTCGCCGACGGAGGTCACGGTTAGGCCCTCGGGGGCGCCGCGCGTGTCCGTTGCGTCCAGCCGTGCCCCACGTCGTTCTAACAGACTACTAACATCACGTAACTCCTCCGAGGAAGAACTTGTCTTTATCGAGGACGACGAACTATCTGTCGCTCCCTCTCGTGACTCACGCCGTGTACCTCGTCAAGGTATGTTCACTAGACAATTAAACGCCATGAATGCCGGCAATACCCCACTGCTTATTAACGCAACAATATTTGGCACCCCAGTTATGACCCTTGTAGACACTGGAGCCGACGTCTCAATCATGTCCCAAGCCTTAGCTGCTCGTTTAGGATTAGTACCTCGGGACACGAACACTACTCGTATAGTATCAGCTACCCAACAAGAATTAACAATAAGCGGAGTGGTGAAAGCACCGATCACTATAGGATCGCTAAGCACACCATGTGATTTCCAGGTAACAACTGACACTCCGTACGAATGTATTCTGGGCACCGACTTTATGGCATTACTACCGTACGTCGCCATAAATGTCAAAGACCGTTGCCTGGACCTATCTAACGGGACTGAGAATTGCTCGGCACCTTTCGCCGACCAAGGGGACTACCGACCGCCAGTTATCAACGTTGTAACCAGGAAATAGACTCAAGTACCACCGAACACAGAGGTATTTATCAACGCCATCCCGGAAATCACTCAACCACCAACAGGTCAAGCCTTAGTTGTGCCTGACCCCTTTATCAGGGACGTTGCCATCGCCCACTCTCTGGTACTCACTGGCCAACGCATGATCCCAATAGCACTAATGAACTTTGGGAACTTTCCCGTTTCTATACACGCCGGACAGACAATAGGACATATTGAGATGCTTGACGATAACGAGGTCGAGTTCTTATACGACAGTAACAAGCGTTTGCTACAACTAGACCCTCCGACACGCACGAAGCAATGCAACAATATCGGAGTCACACGAGACAATGTTGTACAAATCATAAGTGAACAGAAGAAGACCATCGACACCGAGCGATCCATACAAGTTTTGAGTAAAATAGACTTTGGACAAACGACCCTAAATCCTTTCGAACTCAAACAATTGAAAACAACTATCTCCGAAAACGTAGACATATTTAGTGTACACCCGTTTGATCTAGGTAGATGTGGCGTGCACCAGCACCGGATAGTCACAGGAGACGCTAGGCCCATTAAACAGGTACCCTACCGTTTAGCACACTCACTACGAGAGCTCTTGCGTGAGGAATTGAACAATATGGTAGAAGCAGGTCTAATAACGCCATCAGATTCACCTTGGGGTTCCCCAATAGTCTACGTCACCAAAAGTGACGGCACCCTACGTTTGTGCGTCGACTTCCGTAAACTCAATGTAGTTGCAGAACGTGACTTATACCCGTTGCCCCGCATAGACGACATATTAGGTTGTCTCAGAAACACCAAATTCATGTCCAGTTTAGATCTTAACAAAGGTTTCTGGCAACTAGAACTGGATCCTGAGACCAAGGAGAAGACCTCCTTCGTCACTGTCCACGGACAGTATGAATATAACGTTCTGCCATTCGGACTGAATTCTTCACCAGGCGCCTTTCAAAGGTGCATGTCAATTATATTAAAGGGTTTAGAATGGGAACGATGCCTCATCTACATAGATGACATACTGGTCTTTTCACCCACATTCGAACAACACCTAGCGGACTTAATTACAGTATTTGATAGGTTCCGTAAGGCAAATCTCAAATTGAAACCCTCAAAATGCCAATTCGGACAGAAGCAATTGAAATACCTTGGACACATCATCAGTTCTGAGTGAGTTAAACCCGATCCTGAGAAAACTGCCGCAATAGACAATTACAAACGACCGGAGACACTCAAACAGTTACAAAGCTTCCTAGGACTTGTAGGATACTATCACAAATTTATACCCCACTACTCTGAAATTTGCGAACCGCTCAACGCACTTCGACGAAAGGACAGCGAATTTAAGTGGACTCCGCAATGCGAGGAAGCATTAGGAAAACTACGTAAGGCGTTGGTACAAGAACCATTACTCATATACCCGGACTTTTCCAAACCTTTCATACTCCAAACGGACGCTTCTGGATATGCCCTGGGAGCAGTGCTTTCGCAAAAGACCGACAAGGGGACATTGCCTATCGCCTACGCGAGCAAATCACTGGTAGACTATCAACGCCGATATCCCGCCATAGAGACTGAGGCCCTTGCCATACGACGGGCTGCCTTACACGTCCGACACTACCTACTTGGACACGAATTTTATGTCGAAACTGACCATAAGCCACTTAAGGCACTGTTCGAGAGGCCACCGCGAAATTCGCGACTAGCTCAATGGCGTAACGAACTACTAATGGAATTCGGTGGTTTCAACATCGAATATAGACCAGGTAAGGCTAATGCCAATGCTGATGGACTTTCACGTGATCCCCGACACGACGCGGAATTTTCTTACTCCTCGGACGAAGCTGAACAGGACGAACAGGACCGTCCTCGAATGGTTGCTGTAGCTGTTAAAGGACAGGATCGTGGTAAGGGCAAAGCTCCAGCTAAACCGAAGAAGTTTGGAAACGACTTACTCGACAACTCCTGGGACTTCCCCCGGACGCTCCCGTCTCTCTACCGCCTGACTATGTTCGGGAACGTTTCTACCGTATGTTTGGAGGATCCGATCATGACCCTTTACCAGATCCCACCCGTTTCATCTTCTGTGGAGACGTGGACGACCCATGGCCTGAAGGAGTTGAGGTACCCTGGAGACGGACGGCTGCCCCAAAACCGCCAGAATCCACAGGTGAACCGACCCTCGGACTCTCTTCTGCACCCGAACCAACCGCCAGACCCCCGCAACCGCAAGAACCCCCGACCGCTCCGACACCGCCCGCTCCTGACGCGATGAGCGAGAGCTCGACCCGTGCCACGGCTGGCACACCTGAACCTGCTAGACCGCAGACGTTACCGACCAATGCTAGGCAGAGATATGGAGGTTTACCCGAGGTCGAAGAATTTGATACACTAATTAGGGTTGCTTACGCATGCGGACCACGAATACAATTACAACGCCCTGAACAGGTTTATGACACTGGAGAACACATATACTTGCCGCACTTCCAACAATATGAAGGGAGAAACCTTCTCAACTATTTACCATACATTCAACGCAGGGATAAACAATTTGGTCCTATTTGGTGGTATTTGCACACCCGACAGTCGCCAACCGACGAAAAGGCAGCGACCGCCCTCAAGTTGGAAGCCCACCATTACAGACTCTGTCCTGACACTGCCATTCTATACTTACATCCCATCATGCCAAACGACCATAGACCAAAACTATGCGTACCCAGATTACTCATACGACAAATACTCAAGCATGAACACGACACATTATTCGGTGGACATCCGGGTAGGGATCGACTACTAAACAAACTTAAGCAATTCTATTACTGGGAAACCATGGGTAAGGACGTGGATGAATATGTAAAGAGGTGCGTACTCTGCCAGCGGTCGCGCAACCTGCCACAAAACGTTCGAGCCGCGCTCGGGGAGAACCCGTTGGTTAGTGCGCCCATGCATCGCATGTTTGTTGACATATTGGACACACGGGTGCTATCCCGCAACGGAAATAGGTACGTAATCGCCTTCATCGATCAGTTCACGAAACTAGTAGTCGCTGCTGCCCTACCGGACCAAACCGCTAAGAGCGTAGCTAAGGTTTTCGTTGAGGACGTGGTGTGTCGTTATGGCGCACCCGAAGAGCTAGTCTCAGACCGAGGCGGATGTTTCGTCCCAGAAGTTATGGAAGCCTTGTGCGCTAGATTACACACATTCAAACGCGAAACCTTGAGTTACAACCCGAAGGCAAATGGAGAGATCGAGCGCTTCAACCGTACTCTATTATTCCTCCTAAGAGTAGCATTACCTGAAAAAGACCATACTACATGGGACGAAGTCTTGCCGTACTGCATCATGTCCTACAATTCAGCAGTACACGCTTCTACGCACTATCCACCATTCATGCTTATGCACGGATTCCAACCCCGAGTACCGGGTGGAATCGAAACACAGACTGATTGGGGACGCTACCCCGGAGCAGAAGCATATCGCGCTAATGTACAACGGTGGTTAGCCACCATCAGGGATCGAGCATATCGGTCCATGCAATCTGCTCGGGAATACAGAAAACGCTACTACAATCGTAAGATTAAGGTTCCCGATTACCGTGTTAACGACCATGTATGGGTCTACAGGTACTACACGACACCAGGATTATCACGCAAATTAGAACGTAGGTGGTGTGGACCATACCAGATCACTAAAATAATGCCCCCTTGCATTTGTGTTAAGCTCCCCGGACAACCTAATGCTTCCGATCATGTCGTTCACATAAATCGCACCAAACCCTGCTACCGCCCACTAAGCAGCTTCCCCGACATGGCTGATTTGCTCAAAGCCGTCCCTCCCGCATACATTGAGGCTGCCCTACAGGAACCCGGAGAAACCATCCTCGCTGATAAATATTTCGCCAGGGAATTTCAGGCTGCAGACCCAGAAGCAGTAGACCGGTTGCGCCAGGAGATTGATGGTGCATCCGACGTCGCTAGCGTAGAGATTGGAGAACCTAACTTAGAGTACACGCAAGCGCAAGCGGACATACACCGCGCTGCAGTAGAACAGTTGACCATTCAGGCTCAAGGACCATCCGGAGCCCCGCAACAAAACAGACTTCCCCTTTGTGACCCTGACAGAACCCCAGACACCGAATGGCCCGCTATATCACAGGAACTCGCTACCCTCGACCCCGCTAAGTTACCTTACACACTTAACAAACCTCCTGGCACTTTCTTGCCTGAGTATGGACAACATACTGCCCCAGTAACCCTACGAGAACAGGAACGATCAGTCCGGACTGACGAGCCTACCAGACCTCTAACAGTGAAACGCTCAGAGGACGGTCGTGCACTACGACCATACAACGTCAATGACCTAGGCCTCGTAGAATTACTTGCCTCACAAGATCCGGACAACACTCGCCCCACACTCCAGAACAAGCCACACCTCCAACTGCAGCAGTTGAACATGCTGTCCAAACCTCGCCTCTTACGCCTGCCCAACGTCGAGCCGCAATCGCCACTCAAACATCCCACAGCCCCCAGACACAACGCTTAGTGACTGAATCAGACAAGCCAGTGACACCATACCACATCTATTATGAGCCTACAGCTTCTTACGAACAACCATATTCCATACCTCGTCAGGCATACTCCGCCCCGCCTACACCACTTCCACACACTCCCCTAATGCCACTGGGATTCGAAGCCACAATAGAGGACTATGTTCCAGACGAATGGATCACTCCGTATTATACCCCTCCCAGACCACAACCCGCACAATCCGTCCCAGCGACCAGCCAACCTCCACCGGAACCCGCACCAACACCAAAACCTAAGCCTAAACCACGACGAAAGCAAGCCCAACCCCCTACACCGACTAACGAACCAGTATCATCCGTAAACTCGGAGACCACGTCACCTAAAACCATCGCTTCCCCGACACCACCCCACCGATGGAAAATACCTCCCCTATTGTCTCCCCTAGCGAAGCGTGGAACTAAGGGCCCACAGGTACCATCCTTTGGTCGATGGACCATCCAGAGACAATATGAGCTAGCACAGTGGGAATGGGAAATGCAGGAAATAAGGAGGAAGAGAGAGGAAGCCGCTCGCGCCCGAGGAGAAATACAGGATGCAACCGAACTGATGGAGTACATAAGAGGATCCCCCATACAATACATCCCCTCGGAAGACCAAATAGCAGCCGACGGGATTGTAGAAGAATTTATTGAGAGCTTAGCTCAACAACGAGAAGCACGTAAACAAAGTATCAACAAACAGAGCCGACCTTCCGAGTCTTCGGAGGGCGGTCGACCGAAACGACTACGATCACAGACTGCAGACAAGGACGATGGGACAATATCAACCATTGGCGAATCAACCAAGGGCTCCTCTACCGGGAGGAAGGGAAGAGCGCCGCCGCGCAGCGCTCCCTCCACCATCAAGGGAGTCCTAACTCGACCATCACGCGCCAAACCACGTAGACAAACCCCAGCTAGAGCCCAATCACAAGTTAGTTGGGAAGACAAGGAGGATGAAGTGCCTCTTAGTCAACTTTTACCGGGACCTCGTCGAAGGCCCCACTTTGAACTCGACCCTCCGACGGAGGAGAGCGAGGGATCTCCTGAGATGGGACCCTCTGTACCCCAAGTTAAAGAAAGGGAAGAAACCCCTCAACCTACTCGCCGACAGCCACATAGACAGGCTAGGGACCGTTGTCGTTGGTATGAAGAATACATACCACACGGAGAAGAAGCCCGAGTCGTAATACCACGTTTGGACACCCGACGCTTGAAACCTCAAACTACGGCACCAGCTCGACGGACTATACCTCTCGCTCCACCAACTCGACATCGTGACCCTGTTATGCCGATGGATTATCCATCTGGTAGTGCTCGTGCACGGCACGACATGTTTGAACCTTTTAGGGACATCTTTGACGAACACGATATCGAAGACATGCTATCGGCACATCCGGACTTGGAACCTGACGAGGACAGTGGACAAAGACAATTACGACCTGAAGATGTCGGACTGGAGGTGGTCCAACCTCCTAGACAACCGCCTCGCGAGAGGCGGTTGTAACGCTCAAATTACTCAAGAAACACTCCCAGAAAGCTCGAGCTCCCGCTACTAATCTCCCTGAAGAACCGCCACTAATGGCGATGAATACTATTGCAGGAAACGCCGGATCATATCATTCAAGGACATGGAACAAATTCCGCAACCTCGAGTGCCATATTACACTATCAACTACGGTGCGCCGATTGAAACGTTCCTGTCCAAAGGCACCCACTGGCCGGAACTTTCAAATATGGCTCCGTTAGGCCAAACAATAAATCAATATCCCATCGAGTATGCCTCAACGGAACAAGGATACCAGCTCCTCGTCACGTATTTGTTCGACGAGGAGCAAGCAAAACAAGACATTTCGGACTTGAAACTAGGAGCTCGAGACGTGAAAGCCATCTCCCGTAGGAACAAACAAAAGTTCCTGGACTCGAAAACAACCGAGTGCCGCCGCCCAATACTACCCCATCTCATGCGGACGGTGCTACTGGAGAAATTCAAAATTCCTCGGTTCAGGGACGCCCTACTAGCCACCGGATTCGCACAATTGCTCGAGGCAAATCGATCCGACTCCTTCTGGGGAATTGGCCTAGGGCCAGAGGACATCAACTTTGGTAAACGACCGCGACCCTGCCACAATGTTATGGGTTGCCTGTTAGAGGAAGTTCGAACCTTCCTTCGCCATGACGTCGCCACCTGGCCAACGGTCCTGATTTTGGGCGACTCGTTAGCGGCGCCCTTGGTCAACATGGCCGCTTCGCATGGTTGGTTCGCCATGGCGTGGCCAGGAGCCACCATGCAATTTCTAGTCCGGTTGGCGACCTGTATCGCGACGCCGCAAACCAAGACAATCATGATTCTTGGCGGCTATAAGGCGGCCCTACGATCGAAGCCGCACGAAGATCGTTTGCTGGACACGCCCAGCAAAGTCATGCGTCGAGTGCGCCGTTATATATGCTCATTCGACTACCTTCTTAGCGATGGAGCCCGAGCAATTATCGCCCCGCCATCTCCACATTGGGACATTGGACAGGACAACACGGTCGAATGGCACGACGAATTCACCAAACTATTTCAGGACATTAAATGGAAATCTCCCGACAGACTACGGAAATCGTCGATGCCAGACTACCCACCCGAACTAACCGAATCAGGCGCGTGGGAAACCATCACGGACGGCGACAAAACTGTGGAGCCCCGTACCACCGAACCCTATATCGGGTACTTTCGTAAGTGGGTTCAACAGAACCTAGCATCCAACAGTTGGGATTGAAATAATGAGAAGGGAGTTCTAATCGGACAATACGGACACCGACTTCCGAGGAAACTTAGCATTTTCAAGAGAGGGAACTAGAACCCCAGCGGTAAACCTAATACGGAAGTGTTGTACATAGCAACTGTAATCATTTAACCATGTTCTAATAAAATATAAATGTTGTATTACATCGTTTATTCTAACCGCTTGTTATGCCTATATATGTACATCTATCATGGCACCATGGCAGAAACCATTGAAGGACGAAACGTTTGACTATGCTGAAATTTTTCCAAAACTTAGTGCAAAGTCCTTTTCGCCCCTTAAAAATATAAGAGAAGGACTTTTCAGGATGCAGAAATTGCTAGGATTTAAGGAGGATTCGGCGGAAACATGGCCAAATTTGCACCGAACAACCTATCTTGAGAAACTTCAAAATTAGCAGGCCAGGACCACTATGTGTGGCTAAGACCAACGGCGATCAATAAAAGACTTCGAACATGACATAAATTAAACTAGAGCACCAATCTATCGAACTAGGACACTAGCGAGAGGAAATTGTTTCCAACCCGAATAATTAAGTCCGAAAATTTCCATTTAAAAATATAAGAGATGTAACAGGCCCGTTCCGGCCCATTACGTGTCTCTGACGTGATTTCGACGGTAAAGTTACTCAAACGTACCTCAAATCGAGCCAGACAGAGTTTCAGGGATAAAGTCTTCATGTGTTGCGTGGTGCCATGATGGTCGATAATTGCGTTGCGTATTGTTGTATTGTACACACATTTTGCCTTTATTATGTCTTGCCATTTGTATAACCCTTGCCATTGCATGGTTTATTGCATGATTGTATATAATTGGGCAGGCTCATGCGAGCCCAGAGGAATTGTGATAGGTTAGCTGGTCAAGTTTAAGAGGATAAGGAGGTTACGAGAATCTTTGACCAGATTGAACAGAAAACCCAAAAGGAACTCGACCAACAACATCTGTTTCCCAAGCGAAACTTCAAAATTCCGACCGTACGGGAATAGGAGGCCTTTAGCAATTTAAGGGATCGGAAAGTAATCAAAATCAAGGCTATCAATTTTACCGGGTTCGAACAAACCATAGCTTAATGGTCACGAAAGTTAGCTGGAACAAATGGGTTACGGTAGTTTCCGATTATTCGGAAACAACGGACCTCGGGCCTGTTTATCGGCCCGTAACCGTCCAACGGTTCAGATTTACCGAAAATGTCCCGAGTACTTTTCGGTAGCGAATTTCTCGTGCTTTCGAACGAGCTCGAAACATCGCAAATTGCTGGAGGATTTCCTGAGATACTCTAGGGACAAACAGGTGAACATTCAATTAACAGCCAATACTTACGCTAGGTTTGGCTGGTGACCAGGGTCCCGAATGGACCTGATATAGGCCTATATGGAAATATAGTTATGCATATATATGTGTACTGCTTGATCTTCGTGACTCGCTGTGTCTATTTGTCCGCCCCGCTGTATCAAAACCTTCCTTTTTATAGCATCTTCTGAAGCCCAAATTTGCCTGACCACCCTACTAACAACTGGCTTCCCTGGTTACCATCGGACCAGTGTTTGTGAGTATGCGTGTTTTCAAGTAATCCGCCCATTTCGACATCCGACGAGGCCATGCGGGTCTCGATCGGACCAGTCACCCCCGCTCCTCTTTAACCTACTTCTCTGTTTTACAATGCACCACGAAAATTCAACATAAAGTTGCGTCAGTTTCTACCAACTTCGTATTCGACCCCTGACCCTAAATAGCCTCATGCAACCCCTCATTCTACTCGCCTGTTCCTCACGAGTACAACGATATCCGGCGGGTCTTCGTCCGACTTCTCGTTAGTCCGTCATGACCCGTCCGAGTGCCCCCAATTTGGCACACTGACAGAAAGTGGTACAGACCAACCGAAAATTTAACCCCAACTCAAAGGTAGGCAAAACGCCCATTGCATTCGCCACGTCGAGACATCTTCAAAGATGCCCGGCGGGTCTCTGTCAGTCGCCCCGTTAAACTGGGACGGCCGAAAACGCGCCCCCACCTTTACCGACACTCTCTTTGTTAGTCGTGATTTTAGTGCCCCTCTAGCCGCTGCCGATAAGGCAGGGAAAACACCCCTCGTTTGAATCGCCCTCCCAAGGCGAGTTCAACGATGCCCGGCGGGCGTCGCTCCGCCCAACCGTTAGAGCGGGAAAGCCCACTGAAACCCTGCATGCTAATACATGTCGGAACCCAAAACTGGGTTCCGACCAGCCATTGCGTCTACCCCCCTCGTGTTTGGTATCATTCGGCCCCGTTCTTCGTCCTGGGACCGAATTTCACCACAGCCCCTCGAAATTCCCTCGGGAACCCCCTGTCCCGATTCCTTTCCCGTGCCCTTTCTTTTCCTTTTTCACTCTCTCTAACCGACGTCTTTGGTCGGTTGTCTTTGCTGCTGTCGCCATGGTTGTATAGGGTGTGTGTATGTCGTTGTTGTTGTGGTTGCTGTGCGGTTGTGCTGATGTTGTTGTTGTTGTTGTGGTTCTGCGTGTTTCTGGTGTGGACTTGAGCGACCTTTCTGTCGCTCAGGTCGCCTGTGTGTCTCATGTGTAGTGTGTGTATGTGTTCATGAGTACTGTATGTATGTATTTGTGTATATATATATATGTATATGTGTGGACGCTATATACGAGGACAATACAAAAAACAGGACACACGGGGACAGGACATACAAAATTCTCTTAAATTTATAAGTTTTACGGACGGACTGGACGCATAGGACTAGGAAAAACGGGGGGTAGGTTTAGGGCCCTCCCGTGGGCTCCGGGAGTTCCTGAATAGGACCCCGGATAGGTCAAAAGGTGCCTAGGAATGGGCTGCACCCATGACCGCGAAATCAGCTCATTCCCATCTTAGGCTCCCCCCTTCGGGACGTCTAAAGACGTCCTGTCGGGATATTTGAAAAGCCATTAGCTTGGAATGCTAGGAATGTTTGGCTTTATCTTTTAAGCCAACATATAAACGTGCAATGTTTGCACGTTTACCCATGGATCTGGTAATAAGATTTAACCCCAGATGGACTCTTGTTAAGCTTAATTAGGTGATGGATGAGGAAGCTAACTCGCTAAATAGCAGAAATTTGGTTTTAAATCGGCGAGTTAGCTGGGGAAAATTTGATGGATGAGGACGAGAACACCAAAAAAGACATATTCCAGCTTACTCTAAGTACTTTGTAGAGAGAACAGATTTAAAATTTTGAAAATTTGACGGGTGATTTAACAGCTCTCATGGGACATTTGGGGGATAACGACCAAGCTAAGTTAGGTAATAGGTTTAATAGATCTGAGTAATGAGTTTTCGACAAGAATTTGGGACTACAGATGGGGTAAAATCGGAGCTTTTGGGAGAAAACTCACAGATGGTCGACCTCCGAGTATTCGGAGGGTTCTAGTTTGATGTGGGCAGTTTCGATTGAAGCCGACTCTCTCTAAAGGGGACCCCGGGTTTACAATAGCTGTCAAAAATAAAATTTGGGGAATTTTTCGATTGGGCGCCCGGGTTTGAACTCGACAAAGTGGGCGTTAAAAGACCATCACCGATTGGATGACGGCAAAATCGCCATACTCCAATATAGCTGAAAATTTTGAAGCGACGACTGCCGCGTCGTCTCGTGGAATCAGTTCGACTTCGACGGCGCGGAGTTCGGTCGACTTTACTGACCGGCTCCGACGCTTTAGTTTTATTGTATGGTTTCGCCTCGGCTTTTAGCTTTCTTGTGCTTTTGTTTTCTTGGTTTGGAACGGGATTCGACGTTGGAGGACCCGTGTAGGCGTCCTTCGCCTCACGGAAGGGGACTAGCAGTTGCTGTCCCGGATCTAACTTAGTAAGTCGGGATGAGAGTCAAGCGCATGGGGGTTTATTTTCCCCATTTGTGGTTGTAACAGACCGTTCATCAAAATAAAATTTTCATGGCACTAGTTGACACTCCCGTCCGTTAGTGGACGCTCCGTTTTATATGCCAACTCACTCTGCTTTTACAGGTTTTCTTCACAAACCTCCTCCAGTCGACTTCTGTTTTGGGCATCCTGAGCGAATGCACGGAAGGTGTTAAGTTGGGGACGACAAAGTCGAAGTAGTTCTGATTCCCCGTGATCATAGGTAAGACAAACCAATGATGGACGCCTCTCGTCCATGTTTTTTCATGACTTCTTACTTTTGAGTTAGGGCCGTAGAAATTTCCTGAGCTGACCACGGTAAAATTTTACCATAAAACCATAGGGATTTGCATTTTTCCTTGTTTCTGCTCATGTTTATGGTTTACAAATTTTCAGTTTAGTGGACTGTTCGACACTCATGCCGCTGCTTGAGTGCGGACTGACTTTGCAGGTAGGGACAGGGGACTAGCCTCTGTCGGGCTTTAGGAAGCCCCAAAATTTCGTTTATAGATTCGAGCTAAGATAATTTGGGGAAATAGAAAAGACTAAACAAATCCTAAGAACATTAAGCTGAGCATGAGGTGTTTCGCTTTCTGATTGCAATGATTTCCGCGTACAAAAGTGGCCAGGTTATTTCAACCTCAATTAGGGTTTGTTTGGTTATCACAAGAGAAGCATCAGTGCCTAGTACGGAGTCCGGTTCCCGAACGCCCGAATCCTTGACAGCCCCAATGACCCCACAACCTAAGCTCTTAGTAACCGATACTGCTTCAAAAGGTGTACTTCGAAACTGCTGCGATCAGGTTATAAAGTTTACCAAGTTTCCCTACAACCCAGACTTGTGGTTAAGCTCAATGGCAGTACGTGGGAAACCACGTGCTACCTAAAACGAACCGACGGCATGGATAGGCATCAAAATCGACCACAACAACCGCTTTCAAGAGCACGTTAGGGTGCTCAGAGTTCAAAAGGAAACTACAATACTCTCATTTTAATAAAAGAAAATCGCGACCTTTCGCGAACCGTTTTGACCCCAAACCGAGTAAGTGCAAAACCCCGTTTTCTTTTCAGAGCGACTTGATCGCTGAGTTTAAGTATTTTTCTATTTTACCACTGGTTGCCCGTTAGGCTATGTACTATGTATGTTCTCGCTTTGACTTTTGCTGTTTTTCCTCTCTCTCTCTCCTTTTTTAGTTTCCCTTGTTAGGTTTCGATCCTGCACGGGGAATTTAAGCCCGCTGCAGATTTTTCCCATATTATCCACTCGACTATCGAGTTCTGATAAATTTCAATAAAATTTTAGTGATAACTCGACTGCACAATCTCGATAGTGCAGTCTAGACACTGTACACTTTCGATGCGTACAGTGTACTAGGAGCCTAAAACGACTACGATAGAGAGAGGACGGCAGAGATAACGGCGACACAGGAAACAAAAGAAACAAAGCAAGAAAAGAAAAGAGAAAGAAACAAACCAAAGCAACGCCAACCAAAAAAAGGACGCACACGCGTCTGCCCCATGCTCCAACGTCAAAACACAAACCCAGAGTCCAGACCTAACCAAGACAATAGAGTAGGCATGATAACCCGGCCTACAACCGTTTGAACAGCGGCATCGGTCGCCTAGAAGACGGCTCACGACGGTCATTGTCTGTAGATGCACTTGCTTAGATCGTCGAGAAGTTACTGGGGGCAATGCTTCAAAGTAAACCAAACGGCGCCCCGGACAAAGATTGCATATTTTAGCCGTCCCGCTACCACCTACAACCGACCCCCACCGTTATAGGCTAACCATACGCTAATTGTAAGAACCCGAAACAGTCAAACTGCCGACTGGACTACCGGAGACCCGGAGGCAGGAGAAACCGGCACTTGATGCAGACGTGATCCTAAGGACGAAACGTTGCGAGCGATTTCCCTATAAGGACATTAGGAAAGTATATAGGCTCAGGAATTCACTCCGGATGGAGCCTCTAGACATTCATCTACCACCAGGGTACGTTGTTCATGCTGTAATCAATATTGGTATTTGCTTGTTTCATAACTGATCAATTGTACATATACGCCGGCTTTGAATTGTATCCCAAGGGATTTGTTTAATATAATCATGTTCGGAGTCGTACCATATGATCATAGTCTCGCGTGCACACTAATTCGCGCCCTCTTTAGCTAGCAGAGACGGAGTGTTGTAACCTGGCCTTCGTAGCAGCGATTATTCGCCGCCGCCCATTTTTCACTTTCGTCAGTTTAGGTGCACGTTTGCCTCCCTTGTCCCCGCGTGACAGACCTGCGACGAGCCCAGAACGTCGCCCAGTTTTGCTTCCCTTCTCTCATCACTGTATTTCCATTGAGTGGTTGTAGCGCCGCGCGTTATCGGGAGCGAATTTCGAAGCACGCCAGAACGCCCGACCCGCATCGTGACGGAGTTTGTGGCAACTAATCCGTAAACGCGTCGGGTATAGATTCTGGCCCGGTATTGCCGGGAATGTCGTCGCTCATGCTGTTCCATTCCCCTTCCAGCAATAGACAAGGGAACAAACGACTGGAGTGCTAGAGTGTTATCGTCGGGATCGCATTGTATCATGTATGACCCTGCTTGCCCATTATTTACCGATAATGTATATATGACTAAATAAATTCTTGAAAATCAGCTAACGTGTCCCGTGTTGTTGAATTCTCAGCGTTATAAGTGTGTCCTACAGGACAGGCCAACCCTTCGTGCCACGGCTTGCGGACGCAAATACCCCCAAGCCCTGACACGAGCGGTCCGCCACCGATATTGATCTGTTAGTGTAATGGCATTGCGGCGAGAGTGGTCCACCGAATTACTTATAGATTTTACTGGCTTAATAGTCACACTCGCACGAAAGACAAAATTTACTAGGAAAACATTATCACCAGTTATTAACACAATCAGGTTATCAAGGTGTAAATTAGATAGTCCGACGTTAAACTCTCAGGGAATGTCGGAACCCTGTGCGGGCCACATAGGCTACAACGAATAAAGTGTTCGGCTAAGGATAAACTAAGCGAAACCCAAAATTTACCTTGTAAAATCAACCTTGTCACGCGTTTTACTTTAGGTCACGCTAGACTAAACAACTTCCATTAGGTTAGGACAGGGAACATCGGTTTGACATTATGACCTGTGAGCAGGTTTCGGTGTCAACCTCCCTGGAGGACCTCAGCAATCATACCAGGATACTAGACACGTGCGCAACCAATCGGGCGGGGTCCGAACACACCCCGTGAAGCGCGCCTGCGGCCTGCTAAGCTCCGTAACTTTTTGGGTCTGGCCAAGGAAAGTGGCTAAACCGGAAAACTTAGGGTCCGCCCTTGAGGTTATGATAGCCGGGGTCGTATGGGCATGGTGTTAGGAAGTTGCGCCATGCAGCTGCGTCACCGTTATTACATAAACAACACAATATATGTTATAATGTTAATTGAGTGTATGTGTTTACCTGTGAATGCTGGATAACCCCCCTAGCATTAAAGAGCTTAAGTGTACTACAGAATCATAAATTTTCAACCACAAGATATATAGCTCATAAACGAATGATGGAAATTCGTTTTGATAGTCGGCGCCATACCTTTCATTTTGAACAGCCAAATCTAGTAAAAGGCATAACTCAGGAGACTATAGCATTACTGCAATAGAGTATAATAGATTACCCTTCTTTCCTATAAAGCTACGGATTTGAGAGTGGGGTCGGCCTTCGGCCTCCCGAAGAAATTCAGCCGGTCGGCGAAAGGGCAGGGACAAATTGTCGAAATTTTTTTTGGAATTCAAAATTTTTTCTAATTTTTTGCAATTTTCAAGAAATGCACCTTTAGAGCAGAATAAGTGTCGGGAATGATTTCTTGAACCGGTGCTCCACTTACCTTCACTTTTACAACAATAATGGGTCCAGTGACGGCGACAAGCTTTGGAATGTACGGTTCGTTCTCGATCACCTTGCTAAAAATGTATGAATGGCCTCATACCAGATACGATGCAGCCGATGAACAAATTAAAGTTCTAAGGTAATAAGCTCTACACTCTGACGAAAGTTTGAAAACCCAAGCCAATTTAGGACAAAATATACATTGTAATAAAAACGTATTTACCAATATAAATATAGAAACACTTACCGCCGAAGCACGTATACTTATTCAAAGAACCCACAAAACAAACTATCCTCGGTGTACTGCGACATATCGATCAAGTAAAATTTGACATCAGACAGAGAAGAGTTTAGTATATAATATAGAATCAGAGTACAGGTGTCTAAAATAATTTCAGCTTATAATATATTCAAGTTTTCATATGTACGTATAATATACAGATATACATAATCATATAATAGGAAAGACTATAACCTTTATTCGGTCCGTACCAACAAAGCATGGTCTGAATTTGCCGCATTCCAGCGCAAATCTATTTTTCTGAATTGCGCTATGGTGGAAACCAGTGCTATCCGCGAGCCTAAATATGAGAACGCAAACTTGCCAACTCATCTGATGTTTCGTAACAAACAGCAAAGATCAGGGGATGTGTTTCTCTCTTCAACCTTTGGTACAACCTTTTTGTGAGCATAAACAAACAGCTTAATATTTCTAGTGTGAGAAGAAGTAATCTAAAGCTGACTGTTACCCGCTGATATGCTGATTAGTGCTAAAATTTCAGTTTCACTATCTGTATTAACAAGAAACACCTACATATTTTCAAATCTGTAACTTATCGCTTGAGTTTACATCGCAGACAACTATAATTTAATCGATACTGTCGTATGCAGAAAGCAATTACGTTGTACCTCAGCATGTCGAAGCGATGCAAACCGTGTTGAACAAGAACGATGCAACTACAATGCTTGTTGGTTTGAACATTAACAATCTGAAAACCAAAATAATACACTGATGGAGTGCGACCACTCTCGTTATTTTGCTGAACAACAAACGCCTGCACGGTAGGCATCAGCGTTTGGCAATAACTGCAAAGGTAAATGTTTTATTCGACCTTTCAGTACAAAATTTGTCTAAACGAGGTTGTCATCACGGATGCTGGCCACATTGTGGGCAAATTCCGTGTATTGCTAGACATTTCTCCACTCTCGTGACATATATTACATTTCATCTGAATTTATACATATGTATTACATTCATATTGTAAACACAGCAATACAATATTTGTTGGTTTGTTGTTTGTGAAGATTCAGTAATAAAGGCAAATGTTTTGCTGGTACAAATGTTGGTTCCGCAGACAAATTTTGCCATAAACAGCTCTTTAAAGAGATTACCTACTTGTTTTCCTGAAACTTTTTAATTTACTCCAAGATTATTAATTATTAATTGTTTTTCAATTTAATTATTTATTATTTAATTAATTATTTGTAATAGTCATTAATTGTTTTTCTAGAATCTTTTATATGGGTTCTGCTGTTTTGAGGAAGTTACTTTGTTTTTCGAGAATTATCGCGCAAACAACGACTTGATGGAAAGGTGGGTTAAGAACAAAATCATCTTATCAAACAGTATGTAATTCAGTTGTTGCTGCACTATTTCTGGTTTATTATTGTTTTTAATTTTATAAATTTGCATAGAAATGAATACAGTATGATTTAGCATATTGTAATAATAATGTACATTAATTATAATAAATATAGATGTAGGGTTATTTGTTTGATTGTATAAACGTTTAGGCCGGACCAAGGGCCTCATCAGACGGTTGTATGCTGCCGTGGCGATTTTTTTCTTTTTTACTGATCAAAATATATACACAAACACAAATATTGATTGTCCGCGAGAATATAGTATTAAGGTTAATCACCTGTCGTAGTTTCGAAACTCCTCTAGTATAATTATATTTTTGTATCTTCCGCTCTCCTTCGGGGGACATATTTCAAGCAGGTACTCCTCGAGCCACCTGAGATATATTCTGTATGTGGAGCGAAGCAAGCCACCACCCGATGCAACACATATAATAAGACAAGGATATATCTAGATTCCAAGTCGTGACAATGAGGGGGCATTGCCACTAACTTGGCTCCATGCAAAAAATCCAAGATCCATGCACTTTCAATTCCAGTTAAAAACAGAAAAATATATGCATTTATATATTAAGCCTGAAACGACCGCATGGCAAAATACTAACAATACAATCAGGCCCCCAAAACGACGAAAGAACTGTTTCTCGTATAATACCGGTTTCATGCTACAAAGATTGAAACATAGAAGCTTTTTCAGATAGTCAAAAGCATCGAAATCGAAAGACCCACTGTCGAAAGCTTTTTTCCCATTATAATAGCACGTTGAGCTGTATGAACAACAGGATTGAAACAAATTTCTTTATTTTTATTGCTAGGAAAACATCTTCCAAAAATGAATTGATCTAAAGTTATATGATGTTCCCCGTTTCCGACTATGGCTATGAAACTTGGCCGAATTTGTCCGTATAGGAGATAAGTTCGGCCGCAGTACTGGAACAAGTGTTCGAAACCTTCGGTTACACGAATATTTAACACATGGTTACAGTGCGTACAGTAATCAAGTGTATCTAAAAACACTTGTAACGAGTTACTTGCGAGTTATTACAATTTTATGTACAAAACTATTGTGGAAAGACCTTGTTAACCCGTTCTCATGCGGGGTTAATGAATATTTCCAACAGTTTTCTATAAAACGATGGTGCCTGCGAACCCTTTCGAAGTTCAACTTTTCTCTCCAATAGGAATGAACCGGGTTGATTGCATCCCTATATTTAAAATTTATTGTAAGTTTATATAGGAACTTTCTATTGCAACTATGCATGTCTAATATTGTGCCTAACACAGTTACTCGGCGATTATCGATTTTGCGGCATCTAAAAACATCTGTGATTTTCAAATTACTTTAAATAGTATTGGAAATGTGACCATGTGGAGTTGTCTGGTAAAAAACATCGAAAAAAGTTACCATCCGCGGGTTTTTGTCCCTGCCGACCATCTCTAAATCAAAATCGTAACACGACTAACTTGTATTCAGAATAGAATGTCGGGATACGACAGGCCCCATTCGTGTCTGCCTGACTTAACGACAGACTTATTCAAAAAATTTCTTCTCGATGGAAACCATAAGAATCTGTCCAGAACCAGTTCTGTTAATTTAATAAGTTCATTTGGAGGGTGGATAAGGTAACCAATAAACCACATTGAGCACATGTAAAATGTGTTCACGGGATTTATCCTCCCAAAATAAGAGGACTCCCTTTGTGTTCCCTGTTTACTAATTTATTGAAAGTTTTCCTAGCATTAAACCAATTTTTTGAGACATATAAAAGCCATCGTTTTGGTGTATATGAAAGCCACAAATTTTTATTCCTCCACATAGAAATCCGGGAAACGCAACAAATAGGGCCTAAACCGGTAAGCGCCAAGTGGTAACAGCTGTGTCTTCGGGATACTGATAGTGCTCTCGGAGGCAAGCTGAAATCGATGACAAATAGAAAAACCTCGTTAATTTCTGTATATCCACGAAGAAAAAACGTGTTGGCGGGAGCATATTTGGACAACTTTTACACTATTCCATCACCGTCTATACTCCTTATCCTGGGAGAAAGGCGAATTGCATACGACAAAGTCTCCGATACAATTACATACAACAATGGCGATAGTGAGCATCCTTGTCTGATGCCGCGAATAACTGGAAACGCTTTGCTCACAAAACCATTTACGATTACAGAAGAGATCACTTTGGAGTTATATATTGTCTTAATTCATTGCAAAAAGGTTCCCCCAGACCCATGCTGTCCAGAGTTCGCATCATGAATTCCCAGTCGATCAAATCAAAAACACTTTTATGATCCAAAGATAGCGCTATTAGATCTTCATTTCCAGAATTAGCCTTTTCCACTATCGAATAAAGCGTCAAAATGTGATCACGAATGTCTCTATTCGGAATTGCACACGTCTGACTGTGATGGACTAGTTGATACATTTGGCCTTTTAATCTATTCACCAGAACTTTTTTAGAATTTTACAGTCACAGTTCAGCAAAGTTATGGGAACGCCAGTTGTGCCGTAAACATCGCTCCCTATTTACCCTTATACAGGGAGGAAATAACATCATGGTGCACTGTCGGAGACAAGTACTCTCGTCTATGACAAAAATTGTACACGCCAGTGATAATGGGTATAATCACTGGATGGCAGTTTTTGTAAAAATCAATCGGAAACCCATTACTTCCAGGAGATTTTCGGCCTTTAAAGCGAAAAATTGCTTTTTCACTTTCCTGTCTGGTTATTTCCCCCATCGACAGAGTTTTTGTGCTCTTCGGATAGCCGTGGGAGATTTGGGACATTTAGAAAAAAATTTTGTTTCATTTATCCCATACTCAACTGACCTGTGCAGTTCTTGATACTACATTGCTATTTCTCTCAAAATAACTCGGCTCTGAGTTAATCTGGTGTCCTTTCTGGCCGTTAGTGTATGCAAAAATCGATTCTGCAAGCTTTTTCGACGTAGACTCTTAGCATGTGGAAGAGTCAGGGCATCATTCAAACGATTGTAGTAGTGTGTGCCATGTAAGCATTGTTTTACATAGAAAGCGTCCTCTACTGCTATCTTTCTCTCCAGGAATGTTAATTGCACAACCATTATTTCGTTATGCGGTGCATTTTGCTGCAACATTTTGGTGATAGAAATTCTAAATTCCAAAACCTGTCTATTCCGTTTACGCTGGAGCGCCAGCTCCTTTGACACCCGTTAAAGATAATATCTTAGTTTGGTTTTCATTAGATTTCACTCTTTAGCATGATCCGCCATATTAAAATCAAAGTTAGCCAGCACGTTGTTGATATTGGCCCGAACCAAGTTATTCATCATTAGTAAAGTGCTCAACTTAAAATAAGACGAACCGCGTTCAGTACAAAAGGCCTTATAGCTTAATACGAGCGGAAAACACATCATGGTCACACTGGTTTACAGACCTCGTATTAAAATTTGTTGAGAATTCAATGGAATTCCCTTTGAACTCATAGATTTCTCTTATCCGAGACTGCATCCCGTGCACCTTCGAAAAATGGTATACACCTTTTGAGTGAAACGCATATGTCTTACCAAGTCAAAAACGCTTAGAAAATCTGTTAATGAACAAAGCTCTCGTAAACCAATCTGAAGGTCCCCAACATTTTGATGACCGATCAAGTACTGGGACAACGTTGATAACGTTAAAAGTTAAAATCGCCAAAGGGCAAAGTGGCATTCGATGCTATCTGATCTATATTTTCCAACTGATTTTTAATATTTTCGTAAAAGACAGATAAGGATACCTCCAAACGCGGGAGCGTATATGCCCAACAGTGAAATAGCGAGGTAATTATTTATTTCGTACACGATAGCGAGTGCGCGCCCTGGGCATAAAACAATTTCCACTATTTGTCCTGAGGTTTGTCTATTGATTAACAGACATATGCCTGCAAAGATGTCTCGATCAGTTGCAAAAGTGTAGCTGACTAAAAACGATTTTCAAAACCATGTTAAAGTCAGCCACATCACCGGGACCCCCTACGTATGTTTCTTGTAGGCAGATGAAATTCAGGTCTTTGACACATTCAAAAATGCCGCTTATTTTAGCCGTGCTCGACACTCCTTTATAGTTAAGTGTTGCCACAGCAAAGGATCGACCAGTCATAATGTCGTGTACCAGCTAGCCCACATACCGCTTTACACTTTAAGATTTCTCAAAACCACCACTGTCTATGCAAACGTCTACAGCCATATGAGAGACACCGGTGCATTTTCGCTTTTTCAGTACAGATCCAGCACAAATATATTACAACAAAGACAATGCATAAACAAATGAATGCCTGCTTGTCGTTGTTTAGGCTTGATGAGGTTTTCTTCGACACCCTTTTCCATAGACAGCTTTTCTTAGACAATTGGGTGAAACATTTCAAGATGTTCGACAAAGTGGTTTGATGGACAGGGAAAGCTGGGTGTATACCTTGCGTGGTTACAGAAGGCAAAAGAGTGATAACCGCGTTCGTCTGCGATCGTGCGCGGCAGCGAAAGTATCAATTGGTAAATCAATATGGCACTAAAACAGGGGTAATGAATGAAGATGTTGTATGTTTATGTTATTTATGTTTATGTACTGCGGAACACGACTGGGTCTGTGTCAAGTGAAGGGATATTTGTATCTGTACTGAAAAAGCGAAAATGCACCGGTGTCTCTCATATGGCTGTAGACGTTTGCATAGACAGTGGTGGTTTTGAGAAATCTTAAAGTGTAAAGCGGTAAAGATGTGGCTAGCTGGTACACGACATTATGACTGGTCGATCCTTTGCTGTGGCAACACTTAACTATAAAGGAGTGTCGAGCACGGGTAAAATCAGCGGCATTTTTGAATGTGTCAAAGACCTGGATTTCATCTGCCTACAAGAAACATACTTAGGGGGTCCCGGTGATGTGGCTGACTTTAACATGGTTTTCGAAAATCGTTTTTAGTCAGCTACACTTTTGCAACTGATCGAGACACCTTTGCAGGCATATGTCTGTTAATCAATAGACAAACCTCAGGACAAATAGTGGAAATTGTTTTATGCCCAGGGCGCGCACTCGCTATCGTGTACGAAATAAATAATTTCGCTATTTCACTGTTGGGCATATACGCTCCCGCGTTCGGAGGTACCCGATCTGTCTTTTACGAAAATATTAAAAATCAGTTGGAAAATATAGATCAGATAGCATCGAATGCCACTTTGCCCTTTGGCGATTTTAACTTTTAACGTTATCAACGTTGTCCCAGGACTTGATCGGTCATCAAATGTTGTGGACCTTCAGATTGGTTTACGAGAGCTTTGTTCATTAACAGATTTTCTAAGCGTTTTTGACTTGGTAAGACATATGCGTTTCACTGATAAGGTTTATACCTATTTTTCAAAGGTGCACGGGACGCAGTCTCGGATAGATAGGATCTATGCTTCAAGGGAATTCATTGAATTCTTAACAAATTTTAATACGAGGTCTGTAAACCAGTGTGACCATGATGTGTTTTCCGCTCGTATTAAGCTATAAGGCCTTTTGTACTGAACGCGGTTCGTCTTATTTTAAGTTGAGCACTTTACTAATGATGAATAACTTGGTTCGGGCCAATATCAACAACGTGCTGGCTAACTTTGATTTTAATATGGCGGATCATGCTAAAGAGTGAAATCTAATGAAAACCAAACTAAGATATTATCTTTAACGGGTGTCAAAGGAGCTGGCGCTCCAGCGTAAACGGAATAGACAGGTTTTGGAATTTAGAATTTCTATCACCAAAATGTTGCAGCAAAATGCACCGCATAACGAAATAATGGTTGTGCAATTAACATTCCTGGAGAGAAAGATAGCAGTAGAGGACGCTTTCTATGTAAAACAATGCTTACATGGCACACACTACTACAATCGTTTGAATGATGTCATGACTCTTCCACATGCCAAGAGCTTACGTCGAAAAAGCTTGAAGGACCGATTTTTCTATACACTAACGGCCAGAAATGACGCCAGACTAACTCAGAGCCGAGATATTTTGAGAGAAATAGCAATGCAGTATCAAGAACTGTACACATCAGTTGGGTGTGGGATAAATGAAACAAATTTTTTTCTGAATTCCCCAAATCTCCCAAGGCTATCCGACGCGCACAAAAATTCTGTTGATGGGGAAATAACGCAACAGGAAGTGAAAAAGCAATTTTTAGCTTTAAAGGCCGAAAATCTCCTGGAAGTGATGGGTTTCCGATTGATTTTTACAAAAACTGCCATCCAGTGATTATACCCATTATCACTGGCGTGTACAATTTTTGTCATAGACGAGAGTACTTGTCTCCGACAGTGCACCATGATGTTATTTCCTCCCTGTATAAGGGTAAATAGGGAGCGATGTTTACGGCACAACTGGCGTCCCATAACTTTGCTGAACTGTGACTGTAAAATTCTAAAAAAGTTCTGGTGAATAGATTAAAAGGCCAAATGTATCAACTAGTCCATGACAGCCAGATGTGTGCAATTCCAAATAGAGACATTCGTGATAACATTTTGACACTTTATTAGATAGTGAAAAAGGCTAATTCTGGAAACGAAGATCTAATAGTGCTATCTTTGGATCATAATAGTGCTTTTGATTTGATTGAATGGGAATTCATGATACAAACTCTAGATATCATGGGTCTGGGGGAACCTATTTGCAATGGATTAAGACAATATATAACTCCAAAGTGTTCTCTTCCATAATCGTAAATGGTTTTGTGAGCAAAGTGTTTCCAGTTACTCGCGGCATCAGACAAGGATGCCCGCTATCGCCATTATTGTATGTAATGGTATCGGAGACTTTGTCGTATGGAATCGCCATGTGGCCCCGCCCAAGAAAAAGAGACGGTGATAAAGGGGAATAGTGTAAAAGTTGTCCAAATATGCTCCCGCCAACACGTTTTTTTCTTCGTGGATATACAGAAATTAACGAGGTTTCTTCTATTTGTCATCGATTTTCAGCTTGCCTCCGAGAGCACTTCAGCCCAGACACAGCTGTTGCCACTTGGCGCTTACCGGTTTAGGCCCTATTTGTTGCGTTTCTCGGAATTCTATGCGGAGGAATTAAAAATTTGTGGCTTTCACATACACCAAAACCATGGCTTTTATGTCTCAAAAAATTGGTTTAAGGCTAGGGAAACTTCCAATAAATTAGTAAAGAGGGCACCGCCAAGGGAGTCCTCTTATTCTGGGAGGATAAATGCCGTGAACACACTTTACATGTCATGAATGTGGTTTATTGGTTACCTTATCCACCCTCCAAACGAATTTATTAAACTAGCAGAACTGGCTCTGGATAGATTCTTATTGTTTCCGTCAAGAATGAATTTTTGAATAAGTCTGCCGTTATGTTAGGCAGACACGGATTGGCTGTCGTATCCCGACATTCTCATCCAAATCCATGTTAGCCGTGTTATGGTTTTGATTAAGAGATGGTCGGCAGGGACACAAACCAGCGGATCGCACACTTTTTTGATGTTTGTTAAGGTAATTTGGCGGACCTAAATACCAGGCAACTCCACATGGGTACGTACAAGTCCAAAACTTTTTAAAGAAATTCGAAAATCACAGCTGGTTTTTAGATGCTGCAAGATCGTTAATCGCCGAGTAATTGTGTTAGGCACAATATTAGACATGCATAGTTGCAATGAAAGGTTCCTATATATGATTAATTTTAAATACCGGGATGTAATCAACCCGGTTCATTCCTATTGGAGAGAAAAGTTGAACCTGGAAAGGGTTCGCGAGACCATCGTTTTATAGAAAACTGTTGGAAATATTCATTAACCACGCATGAGAACGGATTAACAAGGTCTTTCCACTATAGTTTTGTACATAGAACTGTAATAACTCGTACACAGACGCGTGTGTTTTAGGTACAACTGATTACTGTACGTACTGTGACTATGTGTTAAATATTCGTGTAACCGAAGATTTCGAACACTTGTTCGAGTACTGCGGCCGAACTTATCTCCTATACGGTCAAATTCGGCCAAGTTTGATAGCCATAGTCGCAAACTGGGAACATAAAATAACTTTAGATCAACTCATTTTTAGAAGATGTTTTCCTAGCAATAAAGAAATTTGTTTGAATCTTGTTGTTCATAGAGCTCAACGTGCTATCATAATGCGAAAAAGGCCTTCGACAGTGGGTCCTTCGATTTCGATGCTTTTGACTATCTGAAAAAGCTTCTATGTTTCAATCTTTGTAGCATGAAACCGGTATTATACGAGAAACAGTTCTTTCGTCGTTTTGGGGGCCTGATTGTATTGTTAGTATTTTGCCATGCGGTCGTTTCAGGCTTAATATATAAATGCATATATTTTTCTGTTTTTAACTGGAATTGAAAGTGCATGGATCTTGGATTTTTTGCATGGAGCCAAGTTAGTGGCAATGCCCCCTCATTGTCACGACTTGGAATCTAGATATATCCTTGTCTTATTATATGTGTTGCATCGGGTGGTGTTTGTCTCCACATACAGAAAATATCCGTATGTGGTCCTTAGGAATACCTGCTTGAAATACGTCCCCCGAAGGAGAGCGGAAATACAAAAATATAATTATACTATAGGAAATTCCAGTTACGACAGGTGATTAAACGTAAATACGGTATTTCTCGCGGACAATCAATATTTGTGTTTGTGTATATATTTTGATCAGTAAAAAAGAAAAAAATCGCCACGGCAGCATACAACCATTATGACTAAGTCCCTTGGTTCGGCTTGAACGTTTTTATACAATCAAACAAATAACCCTACATCTATATTTATTATAATTAATGTACATTATTATTACAATATGCTAAATCATACTGTATTCATTTCTATGCAAATTTATAAAATTAAAAACAATAATAAACCAGAAATAGTGCAGCAACAACTGAATTACATACTGTTTGATAAGATGATTTTGTTCTTAACCCACCTTTCCATCAAGTCGTTGTTTGCGCGATAATTCTCGAAAAACAAAGTAACTTCCTCAAAACAGCAGAACCCATATAAAAGATTCTAGAAAAACAATTAATGACTATTACAAATAATTAATTAAATAATAAATAATTAAATTGAAAAACAATTAATAATTAATAATCTTGGAGTAAAATGGAAAAGTTTCAGGAAAACAAAGTAGGTAATCTCTTTAAAGAGCTGTTTATGGCAAAGTTTGTCTGTGGAACCAACATTTGTACGAGCAAAACATTTGCCTTTATTACTGAATCTTCACAACAACAAACCAACAAATATTGTATTGCTGTGTTTATAATATGAATGTAATACATATGTATAAGTTTATATGAATGTAATATATGTCACGAGAGTGGAGAAATGTCTAGCAATAGCACGGAATTTGCCCACAATGTGGCCAGCATCCGTGATGACAACCTCGTTTAGACAAATTTTGTACGAAAGGTCGAATAAAACATTTACCTTTGCAGTTATTGCCAAAACGCTGATGTCTGTGCAGGCGTTTGTTGTTCAGCAAAATAACCAGAGTGGTCGCACTCCATCAGTGTATTATTTTGGTTTTATATCGCTCATGTTCAAACCAACAAGCATTGTAGTTGCATCGTTCTTGTTCAACACGGTTTGCATCGCCTCGACATGCTGAGGTACAACGTAATTGCTTTCGCATACGACAGATCGATTAAATTATAGTTGTCTGCGATGTAAATCTTAGTGATAAGTTACAGATTTGAAAATATGTAGGTGTTTCTTGTTAATACAGATAGTGAAACTGAAATTTTAGCACTAATCAGCATATCAGCGGGTAACAGTCAGCTTTAGATTACTTCTTCTCACACTAGAAATATTAAGCTGTTTGTTTATGCTCACAAAAAGGTTGTACCAAAGGTTGAAGAGAGAAACACATCCCCTGATCTTTGCTGTTTGTTACGAAACATCAGATGAGTTGGCAAGTTTGCGTTCTCATATTTAGGCTCGCGGATAGCACTGGTTTCCACCATAGCGCAATTCAGAAAATAGTATTTTGCGCTGGAATGCGGCAAATTCAGACCATGCTTTGTTGTACGGAAACCGAATAAAGGTTATAGTCCTTTCCTATTATATGATTATGTATATCTGTATATTATACGTACATATGAAAACTTGAATATATTATAAGCTGAAATTATTTTAGACACCTGTACTCTGATTCTATATTATATACTAAACTCTTCTCTGTCTGATGTCAAATTTTACTTGATCGATATGTCGCAGTACACCGAGGATAGTTTGTTTTGTGGGTTCTTTGAATAAGTATACGTGCTTCGGCGGTAAGTGTTTCTATATTTATATTGGTAAATACGTTTTTATTACAATGTATATTTTGTCCTAAATTGGCTTGGGTTTTCAAACTTTCGTCAGAGTGTAGAGCTTATTACCTTAGAACTTTAATTTGTTCATCGGCTGCATCGTATCTGGTATGAGGCCATTCATACATTTTTAGCAAGGTGATCGAGAACGAACCGTACATTCCAAAGCTTGTCGCCGTCACTGGACCCATTATTGTTGTAAAAGTGAAGGTAAGTGGAGCACGGTTAAGAAATCATTCCCGACATTATTCTGCTCTAAAGGTGCATTTCTTGAAAATTGCAAAAAATTAGAAAAAATTTTGAATTCCAAAAAAAATTTCGACAATTTGTCCCTGCCCTTTCGCCGACCGGCTGAATTTCTTCGGGAGGCCGAAGGCCGACCCCACTCTCAAATCCGTAGCTTTATAGGAAAGAAGGGTAATCTATTATACTATATTGCAGTAATGCTATAGTCTCCTAGTTATGCCTTTTACTAGATTTGGCTGTTCAAACTAAAGGTATGGCGCCGACTATCAAAACGAATTTCCATCATTCGTTTATGAGCTATATATCTTGTGGTTGAAAATTTATGATTCTGTAGTACACTTAAGCTCTTTAATGCTAGGGGGGTTATCCAGCATTCACAGGTAAACACATACACTCAATTAACATTATAACATATATTGTGTTGTTTATGTAATAACGGTGACGCAGCTGCATGGCGCAACTTCCTAACACCATGCCCATACCCCGGCTATCATAACCTCAAGGGCGGACCCTAAGTTTTCCGGTTTAGCCACTTTCCTTGGTCAGACCCAAGAAGTTACGGAGCTTAGCAGGCTGCAGGCGCGCTTCACGGGGTGTGTTCGGACCCCGCCCGATTGGTTGCGCACGTGTCTAGTATCCTGGTATGATTGCTGAGGTCCCCCAGGGAGGTTGACACCGAAACCTGCTCACAGGTCATAATGTCAAACCGATGTTCCATGTCCTAACCTAATGGAAGTTGTTTAGTCTAGCGTGACCTAAAGTAAAACGCGTGACAAGGTTGATTTTACAAGGTAAATTTTGGGTTTCGCTAAATTTATCCTTCACCGGAATTCTTATAGTTTCTAACAAAATGCTATTCTACTGCAGTTATGTTGTCCCAACCCCATTAGCCCTATCTTCAGAAGTAGCATAACAAGTCAAATATTGCCCAGCGACTGGTTGACGGCTAAAGTTATACTAATATACAAATCAGGGTCTAGGCTTGATGCTTTAAATTACCGCCCTATAAGCTTAACAAGCTCTGTATGTAAAATAATGGAATCATTAATAAAAAGTAAAATTACAGATCATTTAAATGCTAACGCCCTGCTTAGTAATACCCAGTTTGGCTTTCGAAATGCAAAGTCTAGCGAACTATTACTAATAAGTTTCCTGGATGACATCACCACGATAATAAACAGGGGTAACTAGGTAGATGCAAGTCTTCTTGGACTTGAAAAAAGCTTTTGATAAAGTTCCACACGTGCAACTTCTTCAAAAGCTTTACGCATATGGTATTCGGGGTTCAGTACTTGGTTGGCTTGACTGTTTTTTGACTAACCGCACGCAATACGTTTCCGTCAATAACTGCAATTCGGCGAACATTCCAGTGTTAAGCGGTGTCCCACAGGGCTCCGTACTTGGGCCCATACTATTTAATATCTACGTTGATGACATTGACGATTACACATCGGCAAATGTTCGAAAATTTGCTGACGATGTTGCGCTCTTTCGTTAGCTTAACTCAAAATGCCTGGACTACCACCGCCAATTGTATCAAGACGATATTAATGGTATCTCACAGTGGGCTTCTGTCTGGAAAATGACTTTTTCTATAGAAAAATGTAGTATTTTACACTTTGGCCATAACAACCCTGCATATGACTACATATTAAATGGCTGTCAGATTCCCACCAGAGAATCTACGAAGTATTTGGGCGTCGACATATCTAGCGATTTAAAATTCTCCACGCATTGTCATAATATTGCAACCAACTCCATGCGCCAAGTAAATAAAATAAGACGTTCATTTCAAAACTTAACTAGACGCACTGTCCTTACTCTACATAAATCTCTAGTGAGAGCTAAACTCGAATATGCATCCTGCGCTTGGTCTCCTTACCTTATACGCGACATTGACTTGTTGGAACGGGTGCAAAGAAGATCGACCAAACTTGTTACAGCCATCCGCAACTTGTCGTACGAGCAACGGTTACACCTACTTGGTCTACAGACACTGAAAACTAGGCGTCTCAGAGCTGATTTAATCATGTTCTACAAGCTCTCTAACAACCTGGTCAACTTCGACGAAAAATTAATACTTAACCGAGCGCCAATCCAACACTTACGAGGCCATAGCTTAAAGCGTTATCCGAAATCACTGCCACGCACAAATATACGACGTTACAGCTTCGCATGTCGCAATATCACAGCCTGCAACAACTTATCAGAGTCGGTGGTATCCGCACCATCACTAGGGGCATTCAAATCTCAGCTCCACAGTAGCGGTTCGCTGCCTTAGGATTCGTGCGCTTTTGCTTGAATAATATTCCAGGATACATGGCGGGAACCATGATGATGGTTCCGACGACTTCCCCATGGTGACAAAGAGACCTGGGAAACTGTCAAATGGCATCGTGCGATCCATGGGTCGAAGGTGACTATAAGGTGACTATAAAAATGCCGTAGACGTTCATCAATACCTGTTTTGCATGCAACTTTTTATTATGAAAATGTCGCAAAAACCTATTCATATTAGTATTTAGAACAAATCCCGATACAAATCAACAGTTTTCGCCAGTAGGTACTTCTGGCTACGACAAAGTTTGTACTTCATATTGCCGGGTAACAAAAACCTGTGCAATAATTTACATACTGTAAGCAACGGTATGAATGCTATTGTTTTGACGTTAAATATTAGCTTTGCGATAGTACGTTTTTACATTTTAAATATTGCGATAAAAATAGATAATGATATTTCGTATCAAGCAAAATTTTCTAAACACAATATATACGGGAAAATACAGCTAATTTACGAAATTCAAGGAACAGCTGTATCGAAGATGAAAGCAAAAATACTTTCTTAAACATCAACTATTATATAAGTAAAGTGTTCAAGTTTTACAAGTTAAACTTTAGTTGCGTGAACCATTGTTGTTTATTGCCCAAATCACGCAACTAAATCGTTCAATAACATTGCAAACTATTTCTACAACAGACAAGTTAAAATATTTAACGTAACATAGGGTTTTCAACGCTACGTTTATAGATAATGTTGTAGTCACTGTTTCTAATTTTTTGTTGGTTTACATATTTATTTTTCAACTGCTTGTTGGCTTTCAGGGCTCTAAATTCGAGAAAATACGAAATTTATATATTTATTCCACGGCTTAGACAAAAAGAATAACCCAATAATAATACTATTTTGTACTAAAAATGCTGTTCCTGGATATGCCCTTCGCTATTTTAGATATATCAAAGCCCTCCAAGAGATTTTTTACTCGTTTCTGACTCATAATATTATGGTGTTTAATATATAGCTGTTTTATTACATATCGAGGGTTCTAGATTCGTATTACATATATCTTTTTGAAATAATACCAATTAAGGTATAATTTTGCGGTAGTTTAGATTCCGTTGATCGAAGCGCCTCCGTATGTTTCTTTTGAATGTTTAATTTTTATTTTATTTAAACAAATACATTAACAAATCATGTCCAAATGGTATCCAAATTATTAATATTTTTGTAAAACCAACGCAACTTGGTTAATTAAAAAGCCATTAAGTACAAGCCAAATAGACAGTATTTAACATCCCATTGCATTTGTCGCTTTGTTAGTGACCGAATGCAAAATATACATAAATACTAAACGTTGAACTAAATAAGCACAAACGTGACTTGCATATTGCAACTGAAATTGATTGACATATCCAGTAACAATTCCAAAGCCGTCAAAATCCGGAAATGGCGTTCTGTTTTGGGTATGTAGTGACATTTTAAACCCGACAGTATCGGATCGTGGAGAGTACGATTGGACTTGAGCATCCAGAGTTAGGACAAGGCCTATAATGCTATTAAAATGTGAATAAGTTATTTTAGATTTACATATAAATTTCAAAAGTATAATCAAGATATGAAAACCTAATTTCGTAATTGAAACTGCATTCACATATGCATATTCATATGGTTCTATTCAGAGCCGAAATATTTTGCGCATCGTACAATCTCTGACAAACACAAGTTGACACAAGGTGTCTAGCTAGTGCGTGATTGCAAGCGACATACGAAAATGAGTGGCATAACACCTGCTAGAATTTGAATCAACAAACCTAGCAAACCTAGCAGTTTCATATAGACAGTCTAACTGGGCGATGGATTTGCCGCAGACAAAGAGTCGCTGAAGGCATACCATTAACTGGTTTTGTGTAAGTTAGGCAATGTGATGAAATCGTTATGTTTCTACAAGTCACTGCAGGTTCATATTATGATTTCATCTTTTAGATATGCGCGTCCCAAATCCAATGCTAAATGAATTTCTCAAATGACCAATTGAAATTGCATGACAGAACATGTAGAAAAACGGAAGGATAGTAGAATGATGTAGCATGAAATAATGAGCAGTTCCGCACGAATAATACGTTTGCAACACAGCATCGGGCCGGATGATTGGTTTTTCATATATTGTGATAACTAGTCTGTGAGCTTGCTACATGACAGTCTTCTTAGTTAATGGCTTAGCTGGTCTACACGAAGGTACGAACAATAAAGGAACACATGATAGAACTTGTAGCCTATGTTAATTGCTACGACTCTGTGAGAATCTTTAAAGTTCTCTGCAACCACTTCTAGATGTTTTTACGATTTCCGCACATCAATACTATAGTGGCGTGATCTTGATTCGAGTCTGCACCACTGCTGAACATTGCACAATATAGAAATTTATTCTGGCGTTAAAATACTTACGTTGCGTTCAATTGTTCAAACTTTTTACCGAAAATATGAGCCCCCGTTTTTATCAGATTTTGATAAAAAATTAAGAAGCAAATTTTGATTGAAATTTGAAAGCATTTATTGTTGTGAATACTATTTAAACAATTGGAGTATAGTTGGTTTAGTCAATAACGACCAAAGATCAGCTCTTGAAAATTTTTAGCTCAAAATTTTAGCTCAAATTTTAAAGCATGACGATTGGTCATGTTCCTACACGAATTTACTGTCAAATTTTCAGATAACAAAATTGAGAGTGTGACCACATACTAGAGCTCCATGCACTGATAAGGTAACAATTTTAATTAATTGCCTTACCATTTTCCATGCCGGCACGGTGAGTTATAATTCTACTCGTCATATTGTTGTTGAACGTGTAGCAACGACCATATGCTTGATGTGGAAATTCATTCCTGAAAACATAATTTCGTGACTATTTGTTGCCTTTTGCCATGTCAATGCAGCTATGTTTCCGGTAGCGACTGTGGATTTACAAAACCCCGACGTTCCGTTTGGCTATCGCTACATCTGAGCGCGGTGGCAAAATAATAAACCAATGTTGGAGTATGATGAGAAGTTACGATTAATTAACAAAATAGACAACGTATTGTTATATAGACCGCAATAAGTAACGTATGTGAAACAAGTTTTTATATCGTTTTGCTATATTTCGGGGCAAAACGATTGTTTTGACAGAATACCACTCTCACTTAACATTTTTGAGGCTATTACTACCATTTCTTATATTATACAAATATAACATGTATTGTAATTAAATTGTTTGGCGACACTATCACTAATTGTACTAGGTGTCGTGAGAGTGAGCAGTATGTTTCGAAACTGCTGTACTTAGTGATATTGTCGTCAAAGTTCCTATAGCATATTACGATAGTAATCGTTGTATATTGTAGCGGTCGTTTAAATTCTGTCTATGCTTTAGCAGCTAACAGAAGTCAAAAGCAGATTTAGTGCCAGTGACATCTACAGCACAAACTAAAACAAATTCGCTTATTCAAATTATATACAATACTACACTACCTTGGAACATTCGCAGTAAATAGTAGATAACATAGTATTAGAAGTAATATTGTCACTTTACTAAGCCTAAATTTTTGATATGTCGCAGACGGACAATTTCCAAGCTGTTTTAATGATATTAGTGGTCTTACAAAGTATGAATATTTAGTTACTTTGCGCCATTCCATTTGGTTTTTAAGAGCATTATATTAGTTTTAATATTTCAGAGGTTTGAACTGCATTTATTTATCTTTTCTGGGCAGAGGAAGAACATCCTATTTCACTTGAAAGTGTTCTTGATAGTGTAATAGTCGCCGTTGACAGAATTCTCTAGCTCTATCACGATTATTTCTGTAGTTATGGTGTTCTCAGGTAGTCTCTAGAAATATTAGGTGGACTGCAGTTCGGCTGCCGTCTGTGAGGACAGGAGTATTTATGTTGTTGGTTTCTTCGACAAAAGCCACATCTTATATTTCCTGTATCTGGAGATGAATTTCTGAAATTCATGCGATTATAGTGTGAAAATCGAAATGATCGCCACGATTCTGAGACTTGAGGAAGCCATAAAATCGTGGCTGAAGTACTTATATTTCTAATCCATAATTTGCAATCTCACAGTTTCGATTTTCGGACGTATTGACTGCTCCTATAGGATCTATTTGTTAGTCAAATTTTACTTGCTTAGATTTAGCTGGTTTTACTTTCATTAAGATGTGACAGTAAAAGTTGCCTGACTGCCGGTACTATAAGGAAGGGTGGTTTTCTAACATAGCTGAAGCATAGAGTCCTAGCTTGTAGTACCGTCGCTTGTTTCTCTCAAAAGCCTTGTTTGTGATTCGTTTTTTCTGCCAATTTTATTGCCTCCTCTCAAGCAATTTGGTTACTTTGGTTGGTTACAACTTATATATGATCTTCTACATCTGTTTCAGACCTTCCATGAAAAATTTGTACGCACCAAAATTTCTGGTATTTGAGTCTAAATCGTGCTATGCTTCACGATCTAAAACCGTTATAGCTTGTACAAATTCACCTCATCTTGTATCCGAGTGGGGAGATGCTTTCTACGCATGAGGTTATTACGCTTGGATTTTTCAAATTCTGATGCGTGTAATGCTGCTCGAAATTCTTCAATGATTGATTGGTAGCTTTGTTTGGTTAGCTCTGGTGAGCCTCTGCAGTATTCTAGTGCTGTGCCTTGCAAGTAGACCGATAGTATTTTAAGTTTTCTTGCTTCAGTCCGGTTATTTGCGTTTGCGATGAGTTTAAAAAGTAGTTCGTACCATTGCTTAAAGTCTTCATATAATTTACCATGACAAAAGTTTAAGTCAGCTGGGTATGATGGTGTAGTTGTTATTAGTGTTTATATCAATGACTTGTTCTTTTAATGTAGCTACGATTTCATTATCTTGTGTTTGACTTTTCTGTCGTTGCGATATGTGGTTGTTCTGTTTCGCTAGAGCTTTAAGCATACTTTCAGTTCAATCTCCAGGTATCACATCAGCGCAACTCAGCTCATCGATTGGGATTGGGCCTTTTGACTTCGCGCCGCGCGCTGAGAAAAAATGGAAATAATGAACGAGTACCGGTCGAAGAAGGAAGTTATAGACCAATTATTTACGTAACGAAAAACTTCTGCTCGATACTAAACTATATGAATAAGTTCTATTCAAAGGCAATACCGCATAATAAATTTCCGTTCGATGGCTTCCGTAGGCGCCAGGAGAGGTCCCGGCACCAGCGGCAGTAATTACCTAGAGATAGGTGTATTGCTCCAAATGAAGTCTATAGACAGCTGAGAATTCATGTATCTTAATCTCGCAAAGTCTCTATTAGTTTAGTACCGTAACTATGTAGTCATGGTTCATGTAAGTCCGGTCATTGTCCCCTAAACTGTCCCGGAGCTGAAGTTTCTGGCGTGTATCAAACTTCGAAATTTCGTAATTACGCAAATTGCGACGTAAAACCTGAATTTACCACCCCCAAAATTTATATCGCCTCAACCAGTATTAATCTTCCAGATACTCTCGACCAGCACCAGTTTGTTGTACCTGAGATTATGCTCGTATATTATTGCATACTTAAACAAATTTATGCAAACGTGATCACTGGTTTGTAGGACGAGTACTCAATGTGTGTACACAAGTTGTAGCGTTAGCACTGTTTCGTTTAGTAATAAAGATGTTATCGGTTAACTCTAAGCAATTATTATTCGCAAGCAACGACCAATTCTTGTTCCATAAAAGTAGCAATAAACAATGGGTTGATCCTTAAACCAAGTCGGTTTATTTATTGCTAAGATGTGCATCACAACACTAATTATTAGTTCGGCTATAGCCAGAGAAACGATGGCGCAAACTTATTTCATCGTAAACTTGTTGACATTAATGCAGACAATGCTATACATCCGCCGCATAAGTTATATATACACGAGCCTACGAGGTACATATGTAATAACGGTGACGCAGCTGCATGGCGCAACTTCCCAACACCATGCCCATACGACCCCGGCTATCATAACCTCCAGGGTGGACCCTAAGTTGTACGATTTAGCCACTTTTCTTGGTCAGACCCAAGAAGTTATGGAGCTTAGCAGGCCGCAGGCGCGCTTCACGGGGTGTGTTCGGACCCCGCCCGATTGGTTGCGCACGTGTCTAGAATCTTGGCATGATTGCTGAGGTCCCCCAGGGAGGTTGACACCGAAACCTGCTCACAGGTCATAACGTCAAACCGCTATTCCCTATACTAATCTAACGGAAATTGTTTTGTCTGACATGATTCAAAGTAAATTGCGTGATAATTATAAGATTTCCAGATAAATTTTGAGTTCCACTTAGCTCATTCCTGGTTGAACACCTCAGCCGTTTGTAGCCTATGTGGCCCCCACAGGGTTACGACAGTCCCTGAGAGTTTAACGTCGGACTAACTGCGTTGTATCTTGATAACTTAATGGTATTAATGGCTAGTGCTAAAGTTTCCCTAATAAATTTTATCCCTTGTGTAAGTGTGACAATTACACAGGCGAGTTTGATAACTAAGTCTGTGGACCACTCTCGCCGCAATGCCATTATCCAAGTATATCAATATTGGCGGCGGACCGCTCGTGTCACGGCTTGGGGTATTTTCGTCCGCAAGCCGTGGCACGAAGGGTCGGTCCGTCCATTTGGACGTACTTATTACGCCAAGAGATCAGTAACACTGGACACCTCAAGTGATTTTCAAGAGTTTATTTACCGTTTAATACAGAATCAGTTAACAACAAGAGACTGGAACAACACATGAGAAAATACGTCTAAATATAACCTCCTGACAATTCGAACCTTCGTTCCCTCGTCTATCGCCAAGCGGGGAAAGGGGTAGTACGAGCGATGGCGTTCCCGGCAATGCCGGGCCAAAATCTATGCCCGAGACGTTCGTCGTCAGCTATAACCAACTCGGTTATGGCTCGGGTCGTATGTTCTGGCGTGCTTCGAAATTCGCTCTCAATAACGCGCGGCGTTATACGCATTTTGAGGATTGTGCGGGGAAGGGAAAAATTCGTTTTGGAGCCGCACAAGTGTAAACGATGCGCACGGCGTACGAACGCGATCACTGAGGAGAGGGGCGTGTGCAAATTGACTCAATAGCGAAGGGACACGAATCAGGACACAAATTTCTGTATGGTTTCCAGTAAAAATGAAAGCGTAGTTACATTGACCAAATCAGCTATAGTATAATTCATTACAAGATTATGAACAAGCGATCAACTATGGTACAAGCGAGCGTATAATAGCGATAATCGTCCTAGAAACGAGGCATTGAGGTATCCGGTCGGTGCAACGTAACTCCGCGCCTAATCCCGTAGATTTGACCTCACATCCCTATTGATCACGCCATGATATTTCGCCAGTTGCGCGAGTTTTATGCCGATAGTAGATTACTCTAACCCTAACGCATTCCGTGATTCAAAAGAGACCTGAACTGCCTTTGGTCCTCGACATTCGTTGGTAATCGGTTTAGGTCAGTGGGGTTTGGTTTTAGTGGTGGAGTAGCGACGGAACTACATTCTACTTGCGGAGGACACGGTTTTTTTGAACACTTTGAAGGATCGCCCCTAGTTTCTTTTCGACAGCCTAAATAGGCGCATACACTGGCAATTGTCGTCTTGGCCAACCTACTAGGTGACTAATGTCGCTCTAGGCGAGACCGGCTAGAACTATCAATTCGTTGGCCGAAGGGACACGGGATCGTTTACTCTCGGACGCGTCGCCGTCCCTTCTGGGGGTCGGTGTTCCCGTGTCGGTTTCTGCCTCTTTGCTTTTGTTTCTTCTGTTGCTCTCTTCCTTTCTGTTCTCTCTCTCTCTAACTTATCCTATTGCCTTGTTACACTGTACACGCCGAAATTGTACAGTGTCTCAACTGCACTATCGAAATTGTGCAGTTGAGTTATCACTAAAATTTTAATAAATTTGATCAGACCTCGATGGTCGAGTGGATAGTACTGAGATTTCTGCAGCGGGCATAAAACGTGCAGGATCGAAACTTAACAAGGGAAAATGAAAAAAGAGAGAGACAAAACGACAAAAATCAAGGAAAGGGCATACATAGTGCATAGCCTAACGGGCAACCAGAGAAAGATAGAGAAAATACTTAAACTCAGCGATCAAGTCGCTCCAAAAAGAAAACGGGGTTTTGCCCTTACTCGGTTTAGGGTCAAAACGATTCGCGAGAGGACGCGATTTTTCCTTTTTATTGCAATGAGGGTATTGAATCTTATTTTGGGCATTGGGTGCCGCAGCGTACCTCCAAGCAGTTGGCGGTAACTGGGAACGGCAACCGATTAGGTCGTCGATTCATTTTAGTGGAAAGTGATTTTCCCCGATATTACTACCGAGCTTAACCGCGTACGTGTGCTAGAGTGTACCTGGGTGATTTTAATAGTTTGGCTAAAGTGTTTTCAGGAGAAAGTAATTGGTCGCCGTCAATTTATCAAGTTACTGACAAGCGGTGTTGTACGGGGCGGTCAGGATTTTGGGCAGTCTAGTCTACTCTACGCGAGGCTCTCTTAGCTTTTAATAGTGCATAAAACGCTCGTTCTCACAACTTAACAGCAAACCGCCGATCCGTCAATGACAAGTAAACGTTGCTCCTTGTGGAGTGCCAATACCTTATGCTCAAGCTGAAATCACTTACAATTTGCTTAGTCTTTTATATTCCCCAAATTCACTTAGCTCAAACTGATAAACGAAATTTTGGGGCTTCCTAAAGTCCGACAGAGGCTAGTCCCCTGTCCCTATCTGCAAAGTCAGTCCGAGCTCAAGCAGCGGCATGAGTGTCGAACAGTCCACTAAGCTATAAATTCGTAAACCAGAAACATGAACAAGTAAGCCTGTCCCTATAAATGGTCGGGGAAATTGTACCGTGGTCAGCTCAGGAAAAATTCAAATACCCTAACTTAAAAGCAACGCATCATGTAAAACATGGACGAGAAGCGTCCATTTTGATTTGCCTTACCTATGACCACGGGGAATTAGAAGGACTTCGACTTTCGGGTTCACAACCTAATACCCTCCGTGCATTCGCTCGCGATTCCCAAAAACGGAACTTGACTCGAGGAGGTTTGTCAAAGAACATGAAAAAACGTAGCTAATCGGTGTGGGAAGCGGGGCGTCCATCGACGGACGTCCAGTCACCCTATGGAAAACAAGTCGTGCTACCGCGAACTAAAATTTTGGTCTGTTACATTCATGTCTGGGGAAAATAAACCCCCATACTCTTGCAGCTCCTCTTGACTTACAACATTTGATCTGGGACAGCGATAGCTAGTCCCCTTCCGCGAGACGAAAGATGTCTACGCGGGTCCTCCGTCGGTCGAATCCCATTCCAAACGCAAATCAAGAAGAGAAACACGAAAGAGTAACAAAAGTTGCGAAACCATACAATAAACTCAAGCGTCGGAGCCGGTCAGTAGAGTCGACCGAACTCCGCGCTGCCAAAGTCGAACTGATTCCAAGAGACGACGCGGTAGTGGTCGCCTCAAAATTTTCGCCTATATTGAAGGATAGCCATTTTGTCGCCATCCAATCGGTGATGACCTTTTAACGCCCACTTTTTCGAGTTCAAACCCGGGCGCCCAATTGAAACATTCCCAAGATTTTATTTTTGACAGCTATCGTAAACCCTGGGGCCCCTTTAGATAAAGTCGGCTTCAATCGAAATCGCCGACATCAAATTTGAACCCTCCGAATACTCGGAGGTCTAACATCTGTGAATTTTAGCCCAATTTCTAGCGAGATCTTGAACCTCGTCCATCTTTACTTTTAAATTTACGTCAGAAATTTATCTAGAGATCATCACTCAGATCTCTTAAACCTCTTACCTAATCCTAAATTCCCTGTTATCACCCAACTGTTCTATAAAAATGGTTGGGTCACCCGTCAAATTCGAAATTTTGAATCTTCTTCCCCATACAAAACACTCGGATTAAGCTGGAAATCTGTCCTCATTTCAGGACAGATTGGTCTTCTGGTGCTCATTCATCAAAGTCCAACCTGCTAACTCGTCGATTTAAGTCAAATTCCTGCTATTTAGCGAGTTAGCTTCCCAATCCATCACCTAATTAAGCTTATTGAGAGTCCATCTGGGGCCAAATTTTACTACCAAATCCTTGGGTAAACGTGCAAACATTGCACGTTTACATGTCAGCTTACAAGATAAAGCCAAACATTCCTAGCTGACAGCTTCTCAATTATCCCGTCAGGGCGCCTTTCGACGTCCAAAAGGGGGGATACCGAAGGTAGGAACGAGCTCATCTGGCAGTCCGGGACGCAGCACATTCCTATGTGTCCTTTGAGCTATCGAGGGTCCTATTCAGGGATTTCATGAGCCCACGGGAGGGCCCTAAACATACCCCTTGTCCTCCCTAGTCGTGTGTGTCCAGTCGGTCCGTAAAACTTATAAATTTAATAGAATTTTGTACGTCTTGTCCTCGTTCGTCCTGTTTTTTGTCATGTTCTTACATACTATATATATACATACATATATCTCTATATCCCTATATACATACACATATACATACACTACTCATGAACACATAAACACACACTACACATGAGACACACAGGCGACCTGAGCGACAGAAAGGTCGCTCAAGTTCACACCAGAAACACGCAGAACAACAACAACAACACAGCAACCACAACAACAACAACACAGCCACAGCGACGACAACAGCGACAACCGACCAAAGAAGTCGGTTAGAGAGAGAGAGAAAGAGAAAAGAAAGCGAGGACGCCAAGCAGAAAAGAAGGGGCACGGGAAGGGAAGCGGGACAGGGGATTCCAGTGGGATTTTCGGAGGGCCGGGTGAAATTCGGTCCCAGGACGAAGAACGGGACCGAACGATACCAAACACGAAGGGGTAGACGTAGTGGCGGGTCGGGACCCAGTTTTGGGTTCCGACAGGTATTAGTATACGGGGTTGCAGCGGGCTTTCCCGCGCTAATGGTTTGGCGGAGCGACGCCCGCCGGGCATCGTTGAACTCGTCTTGGAGAGGCGATTCAAACGAGGGGTGATTTACCTGCCTTAATGGCAGCGGTTAGAGGGGTACTAAAATCACGACAGATAGAAAGTGTCGATAGTGGTGGGGCGCTTTCGTCGGCCGACCCGGGTTAACGGGGCAATTGACGGAGACCCGCCGGACACCATTGAAGATGTCTTGACGTGGTGAATGCAATGAGGGGCGATTTGCGTACTTTTGAGATAGGGTTAAATTTTTGGTTGGTTTCTACCCACTTTCAGTCGGCATGCCGAATTGGGCGCACTTTAACGGGTTATAGTGAGCCAGCGAGGAGTCGGGCGGAGGCCCGCCGGATATCGTTGTACTCGCCAAAAGCAGGCGACTGGAATGAGGGATCGCATGCGCGCATTTAGGGTCAGGGGTCGGGTACGAAGTTGGTGTAAACTGACGGAATTTTATGTTCAATTTTCATGATGCATTAGAAACAGAAAAATAGTTCATACCAAGGCGGATTGGCAAGTCAAATCAAGACCCGCCTGGTCTCTTTAGATGCCAAACTGGGTAAACTACTTAGGGACACGCATACTTCCAATGGATGATTCGGCGGTGAAAAGAAAAACCAGTCGTTAGGGTGCTGGTCAAGCCATTCTAGGGCGTTCAAGATGCTACAACAAGGGAGGATCTGTCCGGTGGGGGCGGAAAAAATGGAAATATCGGGACGGGAAAATCAAGTAGAACGCATGTACACACATATATATATATATATATGTAACCATATGCCCATATATGCCTAGGCTATGTCCACTCGGAACCATGGTCACCAGCCAAACCTAGCGTAAGCAATAGCTGTTAGTTGGACTTTCGCCTATTTGTCCCTAGAATATCTCAGGAAATCCTCCAGCGATTTGTGATGTCTTGAGCTCGTACGAGAGCCCTGAAAATTCTCTACCGAAAAGTACTCGTGGCATTTTCGGGAAATCTGAACCGTTGGGCGGTTACGGGCCGATGAACGAGCCCGATGTCCGTTATTTCCGAATAATCGGAAACTACCGTAACCCATTTGTTTCAGCTTACTTTTGGGACCATCAAGCTATAGTTTGCTGGAACCAGGTAAAATTGATAGTCCTGATTTTGATTACTTCCCATTCCCTTAGATTGTCAAAGGCCTCCTATTCCCGGACGGTCTAAATTTTGACGTTTCAATGGAGAAACATGGCCTATTGGTCGAGTTCCGTTCAGGCTCCCTATTATTTGCCTCATTGTCGTAGCGATGAATTCTAAACTTTTAGCTGGATCAAACTTCCTGTGGGCACCTGCGGGCCTGTCCCAAAATGGCGTACTGCTACAAATTACGATATACAAAGGCAAAAAATATACACATGTATATATTAAATGCATCAATGACATAATATCAAGCAATGGTAAGCAATTGACAATGAACATGGAACCATGCGACCTACGACAATTTGTTCCCATGAACCATATCTTTGTTCAATTTAAGGTACCTTGAAGCAGTTTTAACGCCGGAATCTTGCGAGAATAACGTAACGGACCGGAACGGGCCTGTTACATCTCTTATATTTTAAATGGAAATTTTCAGACTTAATTCTTCGGGTTGGAAGCAATGTTCTCTAGTTAATTTCTAATGATCAAAGTTCATGCCTACACTGGGGTTTCCAACGACTAAGACCCCTTCGAAAAAGGATTGTTGTACTCCCGATTGGTAGACTAGGCTCTACGATCCATGAATTAAAGTTGGTTCATTTGAAGAATTTCTAAAAATGTAGTATTAGGCTCAAACTTAGCCAAATTCCGGCGAGTCCTAGGATCCTAGCGATTTCTACATCCTGCGTGGCCCCCACAGGGTTCCGACAGTCCCTGAGAGTTTAACGTCGGACTAACTGCGTTGTATCTTGATAACTTAATGGTATTAATGGCTAGTGCTAAAGTTTCCCTAATAAATTTTATCCCTTGTGTAAGTGTGACAATTACACAGGCGAGTTTGATAACTAATTTTGTGAACCACTCTCGCCGCAATGCCATTATCCAAGTGCATCAATGACATAATATCAAGCAATGGTAAGCAATTGACAATGACCATGGCACCATGCGACCTACGATAATTTGTTCCCATGAACCATATCTTTGTTCAATTTAAGGTACCTTGAAGCGGTTTTAACGCCGGAATCTTGCGACAATAACGTAACGGACCGGAACGGGCCTGTTACACATAAAAAGAACATACATTACCTTGTTTTAAATTGCAATATTTACCCTTCGGTTTACACTACGTAATATCAGCCATTAATTGTTCTGCTGCTGCTGTCTAACGTTTGAATAAACCAAGTACCTGCTGCAGCAGTCTCTATGATATTTTTCAGTTGTTAAATAAACTTGAGGGTCGCATAGTCTAGAATACAGAGGGTGTTCCAAATTATCTGATCAGGAGTGTAGCGATTTTGTAACGGTTTTGAAGCATCTAATCGCCGAATTCGGGTTAATGCATGGCGGAGTAGTCTAGCTTGTTATCCTGTCTTAAGCTGTGTGTTCAACTCCTGCCGACACGTGAAGTGATCAATTAGAGTCGTTTTTTTGTTCCAAGCAAATAAATGGTGCTCCAACATATAAAATTTTCTGCATTCTGAAAGTTGAACCAAATTGGTTTTATTGCTTCCATGTCCTTATGACAACACCATCATTCTAACTGATTTTGGCTCAAAATCGGCATTGTTTGGTGACTGCAGCGTGAAATGATGGACATTAGAGACAGAAGTATCTATCGCTACGCGCCACCCTTAATAGAATAATTGCAAAGGTTTGTCAACACCTGCCTGAGTATATAAAAATCACAATAATATTCTGCTCGGTGCCATAGGAAGATATATTGCTGAGGAATTATAATTTTGTTTCCCACTATTGTTACAGCAAAACATAATTTTCAATAGACTTGGAAGATTTTTATCCAAATGCAAATATTCACATGAAGTAAATGTTAAAGTGTAATGAGGTATTTAAGATAACTTCAGTGTGCTTTGACTCAAGTTTGTCCCACAGTAAAGTGTAACTGTATGGCGCATTTCCGCAGTTAATGTTGTCTACCAGTTTTGTCCGGATTTAATAGACTGTTTTATATAACGTGTCCGTAGATAGGTGGAACTATGTGGGACAGAGTTAACTGTCTCGCTTGACGGATATAAATAGTGATAAGGCAATATATATTGTAATTTTATTTTATGTCATATAACGTAATTTATAATATATAGTTAAATTTTAGAAATAGCTAACGCAAGAAATTCGAATTTTGGCAGCAGTCCAACGTATAAAATTAAAATTTTGTCAGTTGTACACCGCGAGAAAATTTTGAAAGTCGTCCAATGACGGAAATTGAAATTTTAGCATTAATCAAATGTAACAAAGTTACATTTTTGCAGCTGCCCAGCACGGGTAATTTGAAATTTGCAGCAGCCTGGTGCACTGTTACTACATATATAGTGAACCCGAACTATTAAAGACATATATTAGAGTATGCGCTCACTCGTGTGTAAAACCAGTCAGTGTTAATGTTTCCATAGATGGGTTCCACTGTATTAGGACAATGTTATAGCGGCACCTGACTATAGGACAAAGCTAAAGCCGCCTGCATTCAATATAAATGCCCTTAAGGAACACATGGAATCATTCGTAGTTGTGCAAGATGCATAGCAGCTCTAAACTGCAAAGCAATAATAACTTATGGCAAATAATTGATGTAAGATTTTGAGTAATGAGTAACCGCAAGGGTAATTAATCAGAATTCTGCAACGCATTAAATAAATTTGTCAAGCTCACCAGCCACATTCTTCTCCTTCGAAGACACATCGAGTTATAATTTCTTCCTTTGCATACGTTAGCGATCTCCACACGTCATCACTTGCACCTTTAACAATGTATATTGACATTTCGTTTATCGTTGCTTGCAACGATTCCACGGTCATTGGAGGAGGTGCCAGCTGGTCGCCGGTTGTTGAAGTTTCATCTGCATAGTTCTTCTACAAATAGAAAAATATAATAATTGTGAGTAATTAAGCGTACCAATATCAAGTCATCCAACGTTCTTGTGTTGTTTACGTACAAAACGGGCACCAGCTCTTATCACGTTTTTAGCCTTCCGGAATTAGCGGTGGAATTACAAAAATTTGATTATTCCCGTTTCGACATAGAGAATACTGTAATTAATACCTAGGAATACACAATGTAATTGTAAATAGTAGACTTCTTGAGCTCCTGCACCACAGTCTACGATAAATTACAGAGTGATACCTGATAGAATTCCAACTAAAATATACTGCCGGAGCTTTATGTGAAGGTATTCTAAAAATTATCAATTCCAAGATTAACACCGTTCTCTTTACCATGTAGGTATAATTATTAACTATTGCGGGCGTTTACAATTCGTAGCTGCTGCGGCAATCACACTCCTACTAAATTTTCCTATATGTACAGCATACTCTAATGTCTACTGTAGGGCCAGTAACTAAGAATTTGGATGCCAAACAATTTGGATGGCGATTACTGCTGCCTCGCACAACTTGTTACTCATTATGCATCATTTACAATAAGATGACTGCGCATAGTCCTAATTATGTCACGCGTTCAAATGGGCTAGCTACTATGTCACACAGACAGTCCAGTTAGACTATGAAAATTTGAATTGCCTGGCTAGGCTATACGTTTGTCAGCGACACTCAGGCCGAACTATACTTTTGTCAAGAGGTGTTGAGCTAAGCTCCTATAAGTTAAGCCAGAAACAATTTAGTTCGCGAACTTAAAATTTTACTATATGTATCTAAATAATGCCCCAAATGCAGCATACTGCTTAAAACGTTAATTGTGTATATTAAAAACAAATATATAACTTAGAATTAGTGTGAATATTGCTATGGAACAAAATGCTATTATACTAAGCGCAATACTAAATAAAAATTTTCAATTGGCAGTTCAGCCGGACGCTCCGTTCGTCACCCAGCGCCTAGCATAACTCCCTGTTTGTCACATCAAGACTTGCTAAGCTATGAAAATGTACCATTGTAGTCCAGCTAAGCTATAGTTCACTCGAACTAGTTGAGTTGGACGCGTGACATAATTTTGCCCTGGGGCACGCGTCTTATCGTAAATGATGCATTACTGGTATTTGGTCCAAATGTTGACTATACATATCCTATAGGCTGCATGACCACGACATTGTTATTATTTTGAAAGGTTCTAAGCTCAGAAACAGTATGCCGAGAAGCGTGATTCGGGAATAAATTCAAGCAAATTTATTACAATAATATACTTGGTTGATTACGATCCATTATTTAACTAATGCGTAATTTGTGTGGTGGATGTACACGGCTGACGTCGTTCACATTTTATCTGGAATAAACCGACTAAAACATTTATTAGGAAATGTCGCACTAAACGCTGTTGTTGTCCTCAGTATCTTCGCAAGTAATAAGCCAATAAATTGGCATAATTTTCAAAATGAATGTCTCACATGTTTAGCCATGTTAACCATTCTTGACAATTACTATTTGTGGTTTCATTTTGCTAGCCAAAAAACGCGATCGACGTTCGTAGACATAATAACAATAAAATAAGTTTATAGAAAACACATACTGGTAACCAGAGAGTCAGCCTAACGAGATTTGCATCATGCGTTAAAGCCATCATAGCGAGTTATAATAATAGCAGCGAAGCATCACATTTTGCATTTGTTCTTGCATGTACTATCAAGAGTGCATGATATTTTAGTAGCGCACGACACTTATGTATTATACCTTATGCTCTGTCAGCGGAAGGTATGTCTTTGTGCGTTTGGCGCAGTTCCAGTGCATTTAATTATGAGAGCGTTCAAGTTGCCGCAAGTTTATTTCGTATGGGAGAAAAATTTAAAATTTGTTAAATTATATATACAAAATTCCAGTCCACAATAATTTCTTTAATATATATCTACCCCAAAGCTGCACCAGCTATATGAACTTACTGGTGTCACAAATATTGCATCTGATAGCGAGTCAAGTACAGCTTCTTTCGCTTCCAATACCTAAAAAAGTGATTTTTGGTTTAGCGCCATGATGGCATAATGTTGGATATATATAAAGTTGCTTTTTAGGACAATTAGTTTTTCCAATAAAAACTCGGAAATTTTTTGCCGATTACAGAAGTTAATCGAAATGCTAAAAGAGAAATATATGTTGCTTTTAGCGCTTAAAAGGAATACATTAAATAACTTAATTTTCTTATTGCGGTCTATGAAATATTCTAATGTATTACAACAAGATCGCAGACCTAATTTTGATGAAATTTCCTATAAAGCAAACTACAGCAAAGCCAAACTGTCATACAGAGGCCAAATTATAGTGGCTATTTAATTTACTTATTGAATGAACTATATAGACGAAAATGCTAATCCTTGGAATTATGAATTGATGCGTATATCACGTTTTTCAACTAAAAGAGATAAAACAATAAATAACACTTATGAATGAAGAGCATTATCATAAACATTTCAAAAATTTCAACGTGTAATTCTAGCCTCTAGAAGACAACTTATGCGTTGAAAACTTTTACACATCGTAGTCCGAAATTGTGTGTGAATTTTAGTAAATTTGCTGAAATAATGAATAAGACCGAAAACTTTTTCAAAAATACTACTAAATACAAAATAATGTAAAATACAAAATATCTTTTCTTACTTTTTGCAATATTAGCAAAATCTTTTTCACCGTCGATTTAGGGTCCCATATACATATCTGTTTACGTCAAGGTCTACACTTAGTCATACTTAAGCTTTAAGATGCATTTCTGTTTTAGAGTTTTAAATGAATACCAATCTAAAACCTGAGAGTAAAAAGTTTTAGCTGTGTTGCTGAGGCGATTTCCACTGAATTACTAACTTGCAAACACCTGCACAGTAAAGAGCAACATTTTCCAGATTATCAACTATTTAGTTTATTCTTTAGTTTTGCAATAAGTGTAACAAGCGTTAGCTTCGTGCAAAGTGATTTCGATCCCAGCGACATAATATATTATTATATAGCATTGAATGCACTGACTACACCTGCACATTTATAATCTTCAGTGCAGTAAACTTTCTCCCATACAATAAAATCAACGATGAAAGATTACAACTGTAACGATGTAGTGTTTTGGAAACACATTCCATCGTGTGAAGCCGGAGGACGTATTAAGTTGTGAACCCCAAAAACGAAGGGCCGAAACATTAAGTTTAGTTCACATGGGCGAATTTGTTTCTATAAAATGCAGGGGGATCCTAAATATAGTTGCGGCACCTTTGCGTTGATACAGTGTGTTATGTTTGTGAACGTGTTGTTTATCCGTGGGTATTATAGCATATATCATTTATTATACAAACATGTGTGAATTTATTTACTGCTGGTGTTTGTAAGAACTGTATGCGTATAATAGAGAATATGTATAATAGTGGTGTGAAGTCTATATATCATATTTTGTGCCGGTGTATAAAAATCTTTAGAATTAGTTGTTTTGAAAATAGCAAGGTTTCCAACAGATTATATCCATGGCAGAAATTTATATATATGAAAGTTTATTTAAGTCATTGCGCAGGTACCTCAGAGCTTGTGTCGGGCTCAGAAGATGCGCAGTTAAAGTGAGTGCCGTTCAGCCGTTTATGTGTTTTATATGAGTATTATTTGCATTTGTTGTATTGTACGGGAAGAAATAAACGATATTTGTCATAAGTTGTGACACATTAAGGCCCTAGGGATAAGCAAATAAAGCAGCATTGGATATCTCATTGGGGAATTTTGGGTGAAAATTGTCGTAGTTTGTGTGTAATCTACGGCGGAACTAAACACCCCAAGGATGACGTAGTCTACATTTTGGTGCCGCAAGCCTGGGCCGAAAACAAGCGAATCCAGACTCAAAATCTGTTGGTGGGTTTGAGTTGTTTGAAAATAAATATTTGCTTTGTAATAATTTTGAGATAGACCAAAGTGGTTAATATTTGTGAGATTAAATTTGCGGTAAAACATGGGTTTTTGTAAAAGCGGGTTAAATGTGGCGCGTCAAAACCGATCTACAATTTTTGATACTGATGACATCCCTCTTTATTACGGAAACTTCGGAAATGATTTTGAGGAATGGATATGAATTTTTGAACGCATTTCTCTTGCAAACGAGTGGCCTAAGGAAGGAATGGCTCGTATACTACAGGCGTTTTTGCCCAGCAAAGCTGCTCGCAAATGGGACAGTATCACTTTTGAAACAAACGGTTTGTTGAAAAATTGTGTAGTTGAAATTTTGTTCCCGAAATATGTCACTTACAGTTATAGTACTAAATTGAGATAGGCGCCAAATCATTTACGAATCCTCTTACGCAAGGGATATTGAACACCTGGTAAGGAAAGTTTCCTACATTATCTAAGGAGACTAGGGATACGATTGCACTGGAAGATTTTTCTGCGCAGAGTAAACAAAACAATTCGGTGATTTCTATTAACTGCTAGGCCTGATCATTCCAAGCAGCTGTAGCTGAAACACGTAAACAAGAGTGTATTGAAACTTCTATATTTAAAGTGAGACTGAATTTTTATAACAAAATTTTAAATTAACTAACATTAAATGTCATAATGCTCAAATCATGACTATATAGAGTCGTGTGAAAATTGCGAATGCACTCACATGTCTGCGATTAAAAGGCAGGATACTGTAATGCATAAGCAAATGGTGAGTTAAGTCACTGCAGTAAACTTGCCATCGAGTGATGTGACTTTGCTACATACCGTAATATATCGAGTACGCGTCGTTATATGAAAGCCATAAAAGGTTCTCTGACAGCATTCAGGGACAACGGTCGGGACATGGAATGGGATATACCATTCCGACACGCAAATTGGGTTTATATCAAGAAGATTTCGAATCAAGTTAATGCGCAAACCTACGGTACGTTTACTTAGGCAACAGCGACGTCAAGAGAAATTGTGTAAAATTAGTAAGTGTTATGACTGTGTGTTTAATGGAACACAGCATCATTGTGTTGTCTGCAACAATATGTGTGCAAACAATTACAATTATTATGCTATACGACGCTTTTGTGTGTGCACGTTTGTTTTCCAGGTGTTTTAGCAGTACTCAGGGCAATACAGTTCTTAATTTGCGCAATGGTCAGCGATATGGCGTTATGTTGCTTCAAGTTCAGCAACTCGCAATTTAGGATGCCACGTGTACGAACAACAATGTTGTGTAATTGGACTTAATTTACTTATTGGTCGAAAAAAATTTACGGACAAATGTGGAATACGTAATGTAATTCTGGATTCACGCACGTTGATATGTATTATATTCTTAAGACTCAAATTTTCAAGACAGTCGCCACGAAATATTTACGCTGTGCAGGAAGAGTTACCACAATTATACAATCAATATTGTAAAACGACAAATAAAAAAATTTAAAATCTGCTCAATGCCATACTGAATTTGAAACTATATGTTTTTCAAAAAAGCTGAACTACAATTGTTAAATTGCGAAGAAAAATTGAGGCAAGCTTGGTCACTTTTCTCAGTCGGTTCCTGGAAAATATTATTTAGCTACTTCTACTTAAATAAACTGCGCCATGGAGTGATTATAAGTTTAACAAAGGTTATAAAACAGATTAATTCAGTGATATTCAGATTTCCTAAAATTTCCATTTTAATGGGCAATAGAATTATTACATTTCAGGACTAAAAAAAGGTAACAATTTCTTCCTCTTGGGAATAAAAATAAAGGTTTGGGATCAATTTTTCGTGCTATTTCCGACAGTAGTGTTAACTAACATGAGCCAATTGTTAGTGAAGTATTGTTAGCCGTTATCGATACGGTGAACACGGGGAGCTCCTAATATGAAAATCAAATGAATATTTAAAAACAATGTTTAAATCTTCTTACGAATTTTCTGATTTAATTTTGAAATATTTTTAGCAGTTTAAGTTATGATAAAACTTGCATTTGCTTGAGCTTTGGAAAGTACGCTTTAATTTACCTTATCACTATAAGACATTTATACGCCTCATTTTTGTCAGTTTTTATAAGGCGCGTCATTAATAATTTAAAAAATATAGGAACTAAGATGCAGTCGTTGCAAGTTACAGTCGCATTTAAAATCACTGTGCCGAAAGTCCTAATGGCTTGAAGTTATTGCAGGGAAGATTCACGAATAGGCAATGTGCATGAAAAAGATCGGAGATATATTATTATTTATGGGGAAGCGAATCTTCTCAATTGGATGTTTCCTGGTTTTTAGAGGGTCAAAAAAGTTGTGTTTATAGTCTCTAGCCCATAGTACAACAATATTCTTTTGGCGCATTATACGTAGCAATGATCAAAGGCAACTATGAAAAGGAGTTGGAACAAAAATAAATATGGGAATAAGACCAACTCTGGTGATAAATGGATTTCCGACTTAGTATGTTTTTAACAAGTTACAGAACTCAACCCCTCGGTCATTTCTGGCCACAAAAATGTCATAGGTTCTTAAAATTATTAAATTTAAGAGAGCTTTAAAACAACTTAAATTTTTACAATTTGTGTGTAAGGGCTATAGTTTGGTTACATATCGAATTTGAGTATTGCTCCTGGGTTCCTTAACTATTACACTTACATTAGTGGATATGTAAGTGTATTTCGGCTGAATTTTTGGGAAGAAATATACGATATTTGACATAAGACGTGCCACATTAAGGCCCTTAGAATAAGCTAATAAAGCAGCAATGAATATTTTATTGGAGAATTTTGGGTGAAAATTGTCGTAGTTTATGTGTAATCTACGGTGGGACTAAACACCCCTGAGACCACGTAGTTTACACAAATTATACAGGAGGAGGTGTTAACTTATATACCAACAAACACCCAGAAGCTCTCGGATGATGATGTAAGTGCTTAACTGAACCGGATTGAGCGACGCAAGTAAGATCGCCACTGAAGTAGCTACGGGGAAAGTGTTTCTTAACTGCTATCAAAGCAGTATCACAAGATCAGGGGTTCTAGACGTTTTGTGATGGTATATGCATCAATCATAAAGCCTACTACACGTAATTGAACATTACGACAAGCATTGACGATCCACGCTCACTTTGAAAATCAAAATCAAGTATATTGTAGCTGCAATGTAACTTATTTTTTTCACTGAACAGCCGACAATTATTCAAACAGGTATCTTGGTATGATCATTTTAAATCACAATACTAAATGAGCTTGAGTTTTTTGAACCAAGCATATAAACGATTGCTCTTTCTAAATTAAAAATAAGGAGTTTGTGACATTGAAAACACTTAAACTTAGTTACCTCTTTAATGAGACTGATTACGGGGGAAATTTTCTGTTTGGTCTTATATATAGGATCAGACATTTTTTGAATGGCAAAAGCCGAATGGATAGTAGACGTTATTTTATATTTCAATATAACCAACACAATGCAATCCAACTTACTGATACTACATGATCTTATGGAATCTCAAAGAATAATTTAAAGTTAGAACAGTTCGTTGTATTAACAATTTCGTAAATTTCTTCAGCAAACTGCAGTTAGTTTGATCAATAACTAATGCGATTGTAGAAATACATTTTGCTTGTCACTTTTAATGGGAAATTATTATGTGAATAAATATCAAAAGAAGCATGCATATAATGCAACTGCGTGCGGCGATCAAATATCTTATACACCACCATCATATGGGATTCTGGTGAAAAATTACACAGTAAATGCAGTACAGGAAAGAAACTCTATCGCCAGTATACTGAAATAGTATCTTTTACAACTTATATTAAACAATATCATCGTTGTATTGTTATATTATATATCCAAAGACATTGTAACTGAGCCGATATGCTGTTTGCAGCCGCAAATAAGCATGTACCATCGTACTGCTACGAAATAGCTGGCAATTAAGGGTGAGAATGTCGGTAAGATAAGTGGAATATCTTTTCGATTTGTGTCCGAAGTCTGCCGGTTTGGGGGTTTAGATCATTCTGGTGTGTTATGGATAGGTGGTAGCCAAAAATTTACCCGAATCGCCCCAATTTTTCTTCATAGTTTTTCGTTTTTTCCAAGTGTTTCTTAAAATTTCTGCAATTGTTGCTTACAATTATTAAAATCTTCGCGCTGAGGGGGGGTGGACTTTAGTGGTACCTGGATACCCGTCCTCTATTCTTTCTACTATGACTATTGTTTCCTTGCTTGTCCTATATGTTATTAAGTAAACTATACTGCACTGTTTATAGCTGTAAGAAAGAATTTTACGTCAGGCATATTTAAGCGTGAATTTTACATGAGGCATATTTATGCGTGAATAAACTTGAAGTGTCCCCCAAAGTTCATCTTGTTTATTTCTTAAAAATTTGCTGAATTTTTTGCGTACAAAATTCTGTGGAATTAGAATTCAACGTTATTTTTGAGAACAATTAACGCTACACTACAAGAAAGAATTTTACGTCAGGCATATTTATGCGTGAATAAACTTGAAGTGTCCCCAAAGTTCATCCTGTTTATTTCTTAAAAATTTGCTGATTTTTTTCGTGCAAAATTCTGTGGAATTAGAATTCAGCGTTATTTTTGAGAACAATTAACGCTACACTACAAGAAAGAATTTTACGTCAGGCATATTTATGCGTGAATAAACTTGAAGTGTCCCCAAAGTTCATCCTGTTTATTTCTTAAAAATTTGCTGAATTTTTCGCGTATAAAATTCTCTGGAATTAGAATTCAGCGTTATTTTTGAGAACAATAAACGCTACACCACAAGGCAGTTTCACCTATGACGTCACAGTAACATTAAATTTGTTCCATAATCAACCGCAAGCGAATTCTAAATCGAATGCTACAAAACATCGCTGGAGTATCATTAAAGGATTGAAAACCAAAGCAAACAAGCAATGGACTGCAACGAATTTACTATTTGCTCGGTGACAGTGGATGTGGATTCTACATTGGTTATTACAAATGGATGGTTAGTGCCGATAACTTAATTTTAGTCGCGCATTTTATATTCAAACAAAAATCTTTTACAAAACATTATAGATTTATGTTTTCTCTAAGCTGGTAGGGTTACACAAAGCTGAAATCGATACTGCAATGGAATAAATTTAACACTTACTGCGCATAAAATAATATTCAGCATAAACCTACTGCAGATTGAGTTACGCACGAATACCCATTGACATATTGCGAACATCGCTGATCTTCAGGGCACGGATTGCTCGCACACTCATCAATATCTAAATAATAGTTTGGTAGTAAGATTTGTTTCGTTGCTGAAAAGCCTATTCCATGACAATTGGCATTTTCAAACAATTAAAAATTTGAGATGTTTCATGATATATTTATAACTACTTTAGAAAATCCTGAATTCTACTTTTTTATGTCATTGGTCATTGGGCATTGGGCTAAAATTACACCATCGCAATCACTCGCTACCAAGGAAAATCTTAGTAGCGCATCGTCTAATGCAACAAAAATATAGACAGATACATGTTTTCCATGAAGATGCTTAAAAATATCGACTCTATATCGTAGACGACTATCATATTCATTATGTCTGCTGCAGTAACACACAGAACGAACCAATGTTATATCGGCGTAAACTGGATATAGTCTTTGAACAGATGGGTCTGGCAGGAAAATAGTTAGGTAATGTCTATTTTGTCATAATACGTCTAGCGTTGCAAAATAATAATTTACTGCAATAGACAATAATAGTTTAGTTATTCTGCAAAATGTAAGAAACGCCAACGTAGCTACGCACATCTACATAACTTCCGCTTTCGTGCGAGGATAAAGGCTATTCACAAATTTTCATAAATTTATGACTTGTATATGACACTTGTGTTCACAGGGTATGTATTATTTATATGACACATGTGTACTGTTGCCTCATTAACGCTCAGAAATTTGTTACGAAAGACATAAACGTTTCTCATGTAAAAATCAGATTGTTGCTGCTATATCACAATAAATAAACCCACTTTGTTTATGGTTCGGTAATGAAAGTTTTGCGTATAGATATATTAAACGCGTTGTGAACAATGTCGCTTTCGTACTAACAAGACTGCATTAGGGAAGAGCATCACACTTCCCTGCACTCATATGTTAGCCCGTGTTTGATGTCGCGGGCGTTTTCGGCCTGAACCCCCCAATTTCTGGGGGGGTCAGTCCATAAGCAGCTGCTTATAAACCGACCCCCCCCAGAAATTGGGGGGTCCGACCGACCCCCTTAAAAAACTGGGGGGTCCGAGCTACCCCACCCCCAGAAACTGGGGGGATCCGGCCGAAAACGCCGCGTCATCAATCACGGGTTTACATATGAATGCAAGGAAGTGTCATACTCTTCCCTAATGCACTCTTGGTACTAATTATTGTTTGTTGACTTGGTTAGCCCTTAAATCCGATAATCCAAAGCTTTACGGTTCCAGCGGAGGTCCTGGTTATTAAAACTGTACAACGATTACACGGAATTTCTTCGTAACAACTGCTAATGAATAGCTGTATGTGATATTTATTCAGATGTTTGCGTTATAAAACCCAATTTTAGCTGCGTAGATGGTATAAAGAGTTGCCATTAGTGAGCAAAATATTACGAATGCTATTTATTTATATTTGATAGGATCTACCAAATAAATGTACACTAAATTTATCTTAAGACGTGAAAGAGATCATAGTATATATACCTGTTTTACAATCATCGCCAGTGTATCCTGGTGGACATAAACAAGTGAATGATCTATGTCCATCAACGCATGTTGCTGTGGCGAGGCAAGGCAAACTTTTACAGTCATCCTGGGCTAAAAATAAATTATCGATTCAGAGAAATATCAAATTCTTTTCAAAGCATCAAGACAACATCTCTCAATTTGGGTATTTTGTGTAATAAGCTTTATATCTCAAGGATGATGTGTTACGAAACTTTAGGGCCATACCTTAAGGTTTTTGTTCAAATCAATATCTGAATCAGGATAAAATTCATACTTTGCAATTTTTCCATCTGTAATAGGTATCAGTTTAGCGATCGCGATCTGGAGTTGCGTGGTGTACGGACGCAATATTGTTGCCCGGTTGCTGAAGTTACAACTTTGTTATTTAAACCCGAACAGGGCGTTAAAAAGCTAGACCACACCCGTACTATAGGCACATGTAAAAATTTAGACATCCCAGCGCACAAGATATTATATCTAGAAAGTTTTCTGTGGTCAAGTACTAAATTCAGAAAATATGGAGCAAAGTTTTATACAGACATGATCTGTCGATCTTGCATGCATAAACAGCATGCATGGACCTAGATCCGTAGTCCCAGGGGGAGCCGGGTTCCGGAGGGGGCCTTCGAGCTCCAAAGGTGGATAGAGGTTGTCGGCGGGGGAAGAAGAGTTTGGGAGTTTTGTGCCTTTGACACAGAAAAAGCACCTATAGCTTCTGTGTCCATACCTTTTCCAGAGGAGGGTAGGAGGGTAGTTCTCGGGAAGGGAGGTTAAGGACCTCATGAAGGACTAACTCCCCATGAGCATGTATGATTAAACAGATTGTTATAAAAATACAAATTATATTGCAAGAAGATTTTATCAACTTTACACCACAATAATCAGAACCATTAAAGCCAGTTTGAGGTCTCAATTTGCGCATCGTTGTTTACTTATTAATAAAAGTTATTATCGTACATGTTTCACAGTGGCTGCCAATCCATCCTTGGACGCATACGCAAGTGTAGCCACCGTCACCTAATCCAACGCATGCGCCGCCGTTTGTACAAACACTCGAATTGACACATTCCGATGTTCCTGATTTCGCTGAAACGTAAAAACAAAACAGATGCATGCGCCTCAATCCAAAGCACATATTAAAGGCACCGGGCCAACTGAAACGCTATCGCCCATAATTAAATTATTCCAGTTTCCTATTTTTACCCTGAATCTGTACTCCAATTGTTTTCATTCCTTGGTTCACAAATTCGGGTTGCAAGTGATGGGACGCCTCTGTTAACATAAATATCATATTGTTTAAATTTAAGCTATCCTTGATTCATAGAGCATTTTATTATAAAATAAATTCGGGCATTGAAGCGGATATAAATATTGTCTTTAGCACTGTGCAAACCACATTCCAGATGCCTATTTTTAGCCTGAATCTGTGCTCAAATGGTTTTCATTCCTTGATTTCCAAATTGGGGTAGCAAGTGATGTGACGCCTCTGTTATCAAAAATATCATATTTTTTTAAGTTTAAGCCATTCTTGATTCATAGAGCATTTTTATAAAGTAAATTCTGGTATTGAGGCAAGAGTAAATATTGTCTTTAGCACTTGTGCGAACTATCTGCACTTTATGAGCCGCCCTTATAGCTTGAAACTGTGGTTGCTTGCATTACTCGCTGTGTTAGTCATAAATTTACATATTGATAAGGAATCTCTTGGCTTGCAGTATGTTGTACACTTCTAATGATATGCATATAGAGGAATGTGTTCAAGAACGTCAGTTTTAGAACGTTACTACAAAAATATGCTAAGACGCCTCCTATAAAATGATAGCGAAAATATTCTCCGCTATTAACTTCGACACAACTGTTGGAATATGTAATTTCGCGTATAATATTTGAAGCTTCAATTAGTATAGCAAATATGCCAAATCTTGAAAAAAATTTTTGCGATAGAATATAAGAAGCCGATACGTACTAAATTTTGCTATCGCCGATGCAGTCATAACCATAGTATCTACTAGTGTTTAAATTCCAAAATGGTATAGTATAGGAAACACTATAGGTATAATTAATTGCGACTCATCCGCCATCTGATTTATTATATAGCGTTTATTATAGCCGTCCAATATCTGTTATCTTACAGGGGAGTGGATGGTCTCAGCGACGATTGTAAGGTTGGTTAGCAGTCCAGGAGTAACCTAAAAATTTCTCTATTCTCCCCAAATCTTCCTCATAATTATCCTTATTTTCCCCAATTTTCGCTTATTTTTTTAATTTTGCCCATAATTGCTGAAATTTTCAGCGCACCTTGGCTTGGGAATGCTCAGGCCGCAAGGGATGAGGAAATTTGATTTGAAGATCTGATATTTTTGGGGGTTCCAGGTTTTGGACCGATTCCCATATTGACATCAATGATGTATGTGCAGTACGTTATTTAATAGTATAGTGTGACTGCAGACAGACAAATCCTACACAGTTGCGGGATAATTTATAAAATAAACACAGCATTAAGTATTTTGTGCACTAATTATATGTATTGCCCAATATCTTAACTCTATGAATGCTACAGTTGCTCAACAACAACAAATTACGTTTAGGTGTGCAGGAGAAACTAAACTCGGCCAATACTGCGCGTTTGCAAGCTTGTTTTTGTTCGCTCACTTTGCGAAAAGGCTTACAGGATCCAAGCAATAGCTAAGAGATAGCGCAATGGTTGTTAAACATGCTTTCATCCGAATGTTAGGGTTTCGACACCTCGTGCCGACCAAAAATTATTCATCGATACTCGAAATGTAATGCGCGACTTAACTTAAAGTGACACTGCTAACCATTCATATTTTGCAATTTCCGATGTCGCATCCACATCCATTGTTACGAAACAAATTGGATACTCGATTCACTGCTAGCACAGACTTAAAAGTTTTCATTTGGATTATGACAATTACGTAACATTTCATAGCATTGAAACAGGATTTGCCTCTGTTCGCGAACAAATGTAAGGTAACTGTGACGTCATAGACGAGATGGTCATATTATTTGTCAATTGCGCCCCCAACCATCATGTTTTGACACCATGTACAAAACGTTGTTAGAAAACAAAACTCGGATTTCAATAGCCGTATCCGATTTCGACATTTTTCTGTTCCATAACGCTATCAGCAAATGCAATTCGGCCCCTATACTTTAACACCAATGTGTTCGCGAACATTTTCAAATTATAACGTATGAAATATGAAACAGACTATTTTCTGTTCTTTAAAGCAAATATGAAATTTGTGTTCAGTGAACAACTGAATGGCAATTGCTTTTGACAAAAGAGGATGGTAAGGGGTGCAGCTTAAGTTTACTCATGCATTACTGTTCGCGAACAAGCCCCTTGTTAATACAAATCCGACAAAGTTCTGGTCGCAAACATATTTGATATTAGCGAACTAAAAGTAGCATTTTCTGGCTGACAAGAAAATGTGCGGTGACGAATATTTTACAACAAACAAAATAGGATGGTCAGTGGGGTATTTTAAATTTAGTAGCGTATAAATTAATACGGGAAGTAAAAGGTTAAGGCTTTGTTACTGCTGTATGTGGAAAAACGCTGCAATACAAACATATAGTAACGGAAGTCGCAGCTCGTTTAAATTTACATAAGCCCTTTTATAGAAAACATTAACCCTTTGATGCACGACTAAACTTAGGTATATTTCAAGGTTAGAAAAACTCACACCGGAGCCACGAATCGAGAACTTACTGTTCGGGTAAAAGTTACGCACGGCAATCACAAGAGCGTTTTTAAGGAACCTCACGACGCTACCAAGTAACAACGCACGTGCCAACATACATCATACGACTAGGCAACACAACGCTTAACAATGTACGCTGGGTTCATTCAAACGCAATCTGTATGGAAGCATTAAAGCAGATATTCGGCAATAAATGAATAAGTTGTCAGCACAACGCTGACTTGGCGGGCGTAGGCGTATACTGTTACTATTGATGATGCTTGATGCGTGAATTAACATACTGAACCAACATAGACTGCTTGATTTGACAAAGTTTCGACGTCTAATTACCTTTAGGGAAAAACAGTCGAGTTTAAACGACCTTCCTACAACCAAACAGATTTTAAGTCGTGTAAAAACCGAAACCAAGTGGTTTTGAAATGTCAAGTGGAAATAACCTTTTACCTATAGCAACCTTAGTTGCTATGGCCACATCTTGAAGCAGTTTTCTCGAGATGGTACCCAGTTTCAGCATGACCACGGAAAAATTATCCTATTGATCAAGATTCCGTTAAATTCTATATAACATTTGTTTTACTGCTCACTGAAATAAGACCACTAACTATAGTCGTATACATTTGTTCCACAGTGTCATTTAGGCCACTTTTTATTTAGTTCGCACAGCAAGGCTTTATCTTGAAAATAACACTGTTTTAAATAACAACTAGTGAGTATACTTTGACGTTTACTAAATCGTATAACCTATGAATTATCAAATGTCCTCCTACATTGTTATTAACCCTACGATAGAAGATATTTCGTGGTGCTAACGAAACAACTTACCAAACAAACAAAAGCAAAAAATCAGTTGACGATTAGAAGCACGAACTTGGAACTGTCATAGGGGCAATAAAAGACGGTTCTGTTTCGAGTCTACTTCAGTGCGTACCAGCTCAATGGTAAATGCAGGGTATGTGCCGAGCGTTCCCACGATGTTTATCTGACACATATATTGTCTGTATTTCTCCGAAAGGGACGTTTTACTTTATATCGCGATTTTTCTCGAAACCCAACTCGGCTGATTTCTGAGGTTATGAAAGATATGGCCATTCCTAGGTGTTTTTCTTTGGAGATACATTCAATAGTCCCAAACGCTCGATATGTCCGCTCCTGAAGCTCACTTAAACAAAATGTTGTGGGTTCATAGTCATCTTTACATTCGCAATAGAACTCGCCGTAACCATCGTAACAAGTCCCGTCGTTATAGCAGGGATTTGGCGAGCAAGCGTCAAGAAGAGTTGCTAAAATAAAAGAAAAACGTTGTTAAACATATAAACTGTTAAAGTTTTAGTTTATTTCAGGTAAGTAAATGAAACAAGTTCAGTCGTTGTAACGACGATTTGGCCATCAAGCGTCTAAAAGCGTCGCTAAAACAAAAAACGATTTTAAAAAATTAAACTGTGACTTTAAAAAATTAAACTGTTCTGGTAGCTAACTGTGAACAAAAGACGATGCAATGTATTTGGTGATTTCTCTATGTAATCGATGACGTTTGTTCACGTGATATTGTTGCTTACCATGTGAACTTTGAGTTGACTTCGTAATCTGATGCAATAGTTGCATCAGATTGAGTAGGCGTAATCCGCCTATTTAAACACTGTTTCTGGTCCCGATGTTGTCATTCATGACTTTGCTTACAATAAAGTTTGTTTTACCCTAAGTCACAACATAAACTTTTAATGTTTTAGTTTATAGCAGGTACACGAATGAACAATTAATTTATAAATCCGTTATTTTTGTTCCAAAGTTCAGCTTAGAAAATTTCTAAAGTCTTTTAGTGATAATGAATCGCAGCGAAACAAGTAGCAAAACAGCAGGCACTACGATCAAACAATTGCTTCAGTCAATCACATTTAACTGCATTTTGTGCGGATTTTAAAATATTTAATACTACAAATAAGTTTTTTTATTTGAAAATTAGAAAAAATGTTTTCTACGAATAGCTCAAACATTTCATTTAGCTAATTAATAGTTTAGGCTGAATGCGTTGTTAGCATTCTTGAATGTAAGCAATCGTTGTGCGAATATAATTATTCTCAGCATGTTTTATCTGCAAAGATGTTTTATAAGGTTGTTTACCTTGTCAAACATGCAAAAATTGAAACCTACGTTTATAAGAAAGTTGCATACTCTTGTTTCGTTTAAGAATGGAATTGTTTTGGTTGCCTCATTACTAAACTAACAACTTAATTTGCAGTTTTATCGCCTTGTACACTGTTTGATTTATAATAACATTAAAATACGCAAATAAATTCAAGTGGCAAGTACGAACTAACTACCATGGACCAACAAAATAGAGTTGTTTTTACAACACATACAATAATGACCTTCCAAAAGCAAAAAATATCCACACTTCACATGTTGACACAGCTCGATGAAAAATACACCAAAGGACTTAAAATTAAGGGTCACAGCGGTTTACTAGAGCCAGAAATGAGCTAAAGCTAATACGAATTTTCACATAATCTCGCTTTGTTGTCCGAGTTAAATATTCTTAAAACAGCAGCGACAGTTAGCTCCGAACACAAGTAATCGTTCTAGCAAGGGCCGCCGTGCAATCAGTTATTTGTACGCACGGTTTGTAACGAGTTGATACGAGTGTGATAACACAAGTGTGAATGAGTTACCGTGCGTACATATCTTTGAAAGTGCAGCCTACAATTCACTTGTATTAACCTGATCTGCCGTACGTTCAAAGATTTGTATTTTCGACTTTAAACATATAAACTATGTTAAAATTAGTACAAACGTACATGTGCATATTGGCTCCGGATGGTCAAATATTCCATTTGCAAGACAAGTTAGAACGCTATTTCCGACCAAACCGAATCCCGTTTGACACGAAAATAAGACACGCTGTCCATCGTAAGGCAAGTCTGCAGTTGTCCAGTTGGTATTGCCATTATCAAAAGTTAGACCAGGAATTTGGCATTGCCCTGAAACGATGTTTAAAATAAAACGTATTTTAGAACCGCCATTTACTACAAATCAATCATACTGTTGCCAAATGCGTGCAATAACTGGCCAACATTTCCTGTTGATTAGAATATATTGAAACAAAGCATAAATATATCACCCTTTATTTACCAATATTGCTCAATATATCTAATACAAAAATGTTTTGGGAACATAATTCATCTATAGTTTAAGACTACATGATTGCTGCAGATAAAGTACATCTACCGTTACCGTTATTACAGTTACATGTTTGCAGTTTCAGTCTAAAATCTAAGGATTTTAATAGAGTATATATAAATTACGATTAAACCTTTCTTTCTCAAACTAATGTGTATATCTTACAAAGAGCCTTGCACAGCAAGCAAATAACAACACTCATGCAAACGCGCGACGCACGATTAGTGAATCGCTTTGAAAATGTACGCTGTGACAAATGGGTCAATTTAAAAAACTAACATGTTAACATGCGCAGCAGTAAAATGTAACACAATATGCCCTTGTATTAAAATTAATTATAACAATTCGCAGTAAACCGTAGTCCAGGTTGGCGTACCGTGAAAATTATATATATCCTTGGGGTTTCTGCTATTCCCTATTAATCACAGCGTTAAATAACTAATGCGGTGTTTACATTATAAGGTGTCCACAATATGGAGGTTTTGTCCACGTAGAGCCTGCGTAATGCTGTTAACGATATAGTGTACAGAACAGCACCGCTGTATATTTAGCAATTAAATATAATGTTTTGGATACGATAAGCGGTTATGTATAGTGTCATGAACACAGTCTACCTCTAGCTAGGGTAATTAATGTCCTTTGGGAATCTGCCTAGTTGTTTTTTTCGGTTTAAAAGAGTTTATACAGTGCAAGCTTTGTCTATGTATTTCCTATGCAAAGCCTTAAACGGCAAACTTTATGAAATACAATTAATTAGCGTAAATTACTTGAAATTTTACTTAGTTAATTTTCTCGCCCTTTTCAAACAACTATTCAACCGTAGGGGAATGTATAGTTTTTATAACGTAAATGCCGCATAAATGTAACCGGCTTTATGCTGCAGTAGATGAGGTTTCATCAACTATAATTATTAATGTAAAATAGATTATATATATAATATTTTATTTTGAGACAAACTTTTGCAAGCCGGCTCGGCATAGTTGTAATTGCCTCCGTCGGTGCAAATAAGCACAGGCTGACCAACCAAGGAGTATCCAGCGTTGCATGAATACGTTGCGCTTTCGTTCTCAATCATTGTCGATGACGATTGGTTCACAGCACCGTTTTCTGGCGTTATGGGGTTGTTGCATATTGCTAGAATGTATATATAACGCATACATGCTTACGGCCCGAGGTCTCAGAGGGTACCGAGTTCTCGGAGTAGCGGAGGCCTTCGGCATTTCATAAGGTCGCGCGCCTGGGGGAGTTGGTAGGACTATATGTCTGAACTGAGTGGAATCGCTGCTTTGTGCCGATGTTGGAGTGGTCCGAGGGCAACCACCGCTACACCACTATGAGCATGTGTGATATAATGAATTAAGCGAGTTGTGGCCCCACACACTCACAAATATATGCTCGTTTAAAACATTTCTTTAGTCATACTATGTCGAATTCACTGTTATCTAAACACGGAATGAGAAACAATTTCAGTTTTTTGACGTTAACCATCGTAAACTTAACGCAAACGTATCGATCATCTTACTTCGTTATTTCGTATAAATCTCATTACAGAACTCCAGCCATTTCAGCCAAAAATCAGTCAAATCCTCTAGGCGGTTAGAAACAACTTTTACTGTGGGACCAAATCTGCACACAAAAAGTCAGCGCCTTGGAAGTCTGAGGGTAAAGCAATTTATCCTTTACGTAATAGCCCGAATTTTACGAAACCGGTAAAACGCCCATAACGCACCAAAATTTATAGGGAATGGAAGGAATGGACGACCGGATACCGGTGGAGTGTGACTTCCATAAATGGATATAATTGTGTAGTGTTACCGTTATTGTGATATAAACAATATTATATCTCGTTTGTGTTGTGCTTGTAAGGTCACACTCCACCACCCGAAGGTGCACGGGGTTATTTTGGCGCCGTCTACGAGACAAAAAAGGGTAACGGCTAGGGGTGTCAAGTCGATCTTCGTGAAAATAAACTGTTCAATGTAAAGTGTTGGTTATAAATTGTTCAATGTATTACGTTTGTTTGTTACGGATGACGGGTGTGCGTTAGGAGAGGCCAGGGACCAACGGATATCACAGGAATTCGTGGTCGCACAAGAAAAAATGGTCGCCCTGAGCCTGATCCCAGCGCACACGCCGAGTGATGATTATTAACTATACATAGGGTCAGAGGATGTGAAAAGAAGGAAAAGCGTGTCAGGGTGGATCCTGGGTGGCAAGTCTCAGACACGGATTGTTGGTGTTTTACAACGGATCCCTCCTGATCTGCTTAACCGAACACAGAAAATTTCTTATATACAGGCCGATCATCTTTAGGTAATCAAAATTTTCGGTCTCGGAGAACTGAAATAGTAAGTATTTCCGGACATAAAATTCCTAAGGCACCATTTTACGGTGCGGCGCTAAAAGTTCAAATTTCGGATTTTCTGCTGAACTTCGGAGAACGGGGGTGACTAAACCATATAGAAGACCCTCCAGGGGTGCCAAATTGCTCAGGCAGGTCAAAAAATTTGGTTCCCCTTAGTACTTACGGATCCCTAAACAGGCGTTTAAGCCTCAAATGTTCTAAGACTAAAAGGACACATAAAATAATTAAAAGTCCTCGATTTTTGGAGCCCGGTACACTTATCGGGTCCCACCCTAACTGATTAGTCGAAAACCGGGCCGCCCACCCCATGGGTCCGCTCAGGAAGCCCTAAATTGAAAGAGGGCATCAAAATATCGGGTTTCTTGCGTTTAAATCGGCTTCTAATGGGCCTCTCGTGGGAGATGCAATTAAAATTTTAATTTCATCAGCAGGGCAAGATTCCGGTCTAGCCCCGACCGCCTACTATTTTTAGATCTGGAGATATCGGCGAAAATGTGCCGATATCTTTATGAGCAAACGGCGCCCTGAGCGCCGTTATATTTCGCTTTAAAATTTTGCTCGAGCCGACCAGAGCGAGGTTTATGCCATCTTGGCAGGCTTCGGCCACTGCCTAGCAAACAGCCATGGTTACGGTGATATATTTTCTGTTGTTTTTGAAGTGCCGACCGTATATGTGTGGCTCGCGCGATGTAGTCACGTTTGTCAAAGTTTAAATTTTTCCTAGTGATCTGCATACCTTTGTTGTTTATGTTTATTTGCTTTCACATAGCTTACCGAGAGTTTGTCGCGAAAGCTTTTGGTTTCAAAATTCAACTTTTAAAACTTTCTTGCCATCTCTAGGGCCAAGAGCAAACAAGGAAAGAAAAGGCGCGTTTAAGTCGGGGAATAAAATAGGGCTGTCCGTTCTATCAAGGGGACCAGTCGAGACCAGTAGCTGCAAAATTGGTCGGGTTTTTCTGCGGTTGTCGCTAATTTTCGGGGTTTTAGCTTTGGCTTTCGTTTTGCGTTTTCTTTGCTCGGGTGGGCTTTTCGACATGCACACGTGTAGAAGAGGCCCGCCCGATGCTTTTCGCAGGTTTTTGATTTTCTCGCTCAAGCCCAGGACAAGGGGCAGCCCTTGCGGGTGCTAGGGCGTCCGTTAGATGCCCCGCGCTCCCGTAAGTGCCGTACCCGTGCTTCCGAGATTAAAATAAACTTTTGGCAAAATTGCAATCAAAACAGGAAATGCCTCCATGCTCGACTGGTTCCCCATCCACTGGGTGGCGTTAAATGACGGTTCAGAGATAAATTCGGTTTAGGATTTGTTTGCTTGTGGTAACGCCTATCATCCAGGACAAATTATGTGCACCGAAAATACTGGGGTTCATGCTTAGCTCGGGTGGACTCTTCGACCTGCAGACAAGTGGAAGCGGTCCGCCCGAATTTTTCACAGGTTTGGAGTTTTGCTCTAGTTTAGGACAAAAGGGCTACACTCGCGGGTTCTGGGGCGTCTGATGGATGCCAAACGCTCCCGTAAGTGTTATGCCCGCGCCGCTAGAATTGGGGACTAAAGTTCTAACAAATTTGAAAAAGAAAAAACGGTGTGTTCCCCCTTGTTCGACTGGTTCCCCACCCACTGGGTTGCGCTGCACCGGTGAGCGCCCAGTGGGTGAACTTTTTTCACTGTATTAGTTGGCGTTTAATCAGAAATTCAATTTTAGTTTCGATTTTTGTTGTCAGAAGCCGAGGAAATATACAAAACGGGAAAGATTAATCTATCGAGGCGGGGAAAAATTCTGGTGATTTAGTACGAAGAGCCAACTCTGAAGCAGCCGCAACCTGGATCTTGAAGCAAATTTTGAAGAGCCTCAACTATACCCCCATTTTGAACCACCGGTTGCTGATTCACGATTCTAAAACTACTCCTACCAGGCGTCTCACCGCCGCGTGTGGGGCCAGGTCCTGGGACATTTTAAATGTGATCACGATTTCCTCTCGCGCTATGCTGACGTGGCAAAGGAGCATTGTCTTTTAGTTTCGACCTGCACAAGAATGTCAAAACCGGGACTTCCGGTAGCCTAAATTTTAGCGGATCACAAAACCATGAAACCAGTCTAATCAGCTAGCGTGGGGCAAATCTTGGAATGTGGCTGGCTGCAGAGTTAAGCGGGCTTAACTGGCTTGCAGGGCCGAAAGGAGTGGGCAACGAAACGAGTGTGCGAGGGAGTGGACGTGATCTTTTATAGGAGACCCAGGCGCATAAGGGAATTTTAGGTGAAGAAATTGAACCAAAGCACTCCTGCCGACAAATATTTTTCTACTATTTGAATATTTCAGAGTCTTCTATGGGTCGCGGATAAACGATCACGTCCACGCGTCCTGGGAGTGACTACGCCCTCGAATCTTAAGACCTAGGCTTAAGTAACAAAATTTTGGGTTGAGGGTTCCGCGTTTCTAAAAGAGCTCAAATGGAGCTCAAAAGGTACAATTTCGTCATCCAAATCGGGGATGCTAACTAATAAAATTCGTATCACGTTCAAATTTCTCACATATATAGTTGGAATCCAGGGCCTCGTGTGAGGGGCCCGGGATTTGGTATATCATATGATGTATATAATTGTATGCTTGCGTACACCCGATCGGGTGATGTTTTTATTGCATGTTGAGGGTTTAAAGAAAAAGAGAGAACCGGAAGTAAACGTTTAGCGTGTGCATTCATTCCAGGCGATTTGGATTTGATTAAGGATCAGGCATGCTCCACTTTAGAAAATTTACCAAGTATTTCAAATTACAACCGTTCAAAAGTTTATTTTGAACTTACTATGCACATGGGACATGATCACACTTAAGTCGAACCAACTAACACATCCTTATTAAATGAAACACATCCTCTAAGCCCCGTCTCGTTTGACCCAACCCACTCTAGCGTCTTCACCCATGCCATCCTAAGAACTAGTCATTGATCTCTCGGCTCCTCAGACACCCCTCTCGAAAAGCGGGTCGGACCACTTATGAAATTTACTAAGTGCCTTGGCCTAGGACCTGGTGGCGGAATGAGGGAATGGCGGGTCAGCCATATTACCTGTGAGCAGGTCTAGGGGATGACCCTCCCTCAGGGGGACCTCCATACCATTAGATACGTGGGCCGACCTGGGGGCCAGACCGAACACCCTGGTAAACCCGCCGGCAGCCTGCTAAGCTAAGCGGTTCTTTTCGGTCAGACTAGGATCCACCGGGGAATCGTGTAAGCCGGTCCGGGCACCACGGTGGCAATGTTATGTGGTGCAGCTGGGATCCCGTAGGGCCAGAACTGGTCCTAGAACATTTAAATGTTATATTTACACATGGTATTTAAAATTACACAAACTTAAAGTATTCTGTTTTCCTAAGTTAAATCAAAATGATATGGTGTGAGACGGGGAACAGAATAAATTCAGTCAACTCCACGGTTTCCTCAGTCTTTGGCCAGTTCGCGCTAACTTTCATACATAATACTTTAATCCACTGAAGTCTTTAAAGACATATCCATTTTATGCCATTTGAATTGCATCAAAAATTAAGGCTATATGAGTCATTTTTATATATTACTATATTTTATAAACTATACTAATCAATGACGGTATGCAAATGTACATTTCGATGGAAATGGAACAGAATGGAGATGGAAAATATTTAAATTTTTGTAGAAAAATCTATTTTCACGTGGAAATAGTTATTCCTATACCTATATATGACTTGCAACATTTTGTTCCCATGTGATGTTTCCGTTTAAATTTGAAATACAACTATGTCACGAAACTAGACATCTAAACGCTTAAAATTAATTTGCTTTTATCTTGCAGCATAAATATAAAAGCATTTGGTTGAATTTTGCAGTATAAATAGGCTACCCATTGTTCTTTATGTCGCAGCTGTCAAGAAGTTGGGTTGTATATTAAGTTTTATTCATGTTCAACAGCTTGTCAGAATCTTGGTCAAAATTCGAACAGCTAGAGATAAGCTAGCATCTAGCGCCTTGCATTCTCACTGGAAACTACAGCCAGGTTTGTATCTTGTATAACCACTGCGTGGTGACATTTAACACTATCTCTAGCTCCTACATCCAGGGGATGCTTATCAAAATACCTGTAGACTTGCAGTTTACTATATGCTAAGATGTACCTTAAACCAAAACTGCAATTGCAAAATCTTATAAATGAGCAAAATTTTTGTGGAAATTTTCAATTTTTTTTTCAATTCAATTAATGAAATTGTCAAATTTATAAACATTTCATTTTAATTCTAATCTCAAGTTTAATAGACAATGCCGTTCAACCTGTAAAAATTCCCACTATTTGTGCAAATGTTCTTGTTGTTGTCAAAGATTTAATTGGCCTTCCTATTGTATCTGCCTTCCTAATTCTAATCTCAAGTTTAATAGACAATCAACCTGCAAAAATTCCACTATTTGTGCAAATGTTCTTGTTGTTGTCAAAGATTTAATTGGCCTTCCTATTGTATCTGCCTTCCTAATTCTAATCTCAAGTTTAATGGACAATCAACCTGCAAAAATTCCCACTATTTGTGCAAATGTTCTTGTTGTTGTCAAAGATTTAATTGGCCTTCCTATTGTATCTGCCTTCCTAATTCTAATCTCAAGTTTAATAGACAATCAACCTGCAAAAATTCCCACTATTTGTGCAAATGTTCTTGTTGTTGTCAAAGATTTAATTGGCCTTCCTATTGTATCTGCCTTCCTAATTCTAATCTCAAGTTTAATAGACAATCAACCTGCAAAAATTCCCACTATTTGTGCAAATGTTCTTGTTGTTGTCAAAGATTTAATTGGCCTTCCTATTGTATCTGCCTTCCTAATTCTAATGTCAAGTTTAATAGACAATCAACCTGCAAAAATTCCCACTATTTGTGCAAATGTTCTTGTTGTTGTCAAAGATTTAATTGGCCTTCCTATTGTATCTGCCTTCCTAATTCTAATCTCAAGTTTAATAGACAATCAACCTGCAAAAATTCCCACTATTTGTGCAAATGTTCTTGTTGTTGTCAAAGATTTAATTGGCCTTCCTATTGTATCTGCCTTCCTAATTCTAATCTCAAGTTTAATAGACAATCAACCTGCAAAAATTCCCACTATTTGTGCAAATGTTCTTGTTGTTGTCAAAGATTTAATTGGCCTTCCTATTGTATCTGCCTTCCTAATTCTAATCTCAAGTTTAATAGACAATCAACCTGCAAAAATTCCACTATTTGTGCAAATGTTCTTGTTGTTGTCAAAGATTTAATTGGCCTTCCTATTGTATCTGCCTTCCTAATTCTAATCTCAAGTTTAATAGACAATCAACCTGCAAAAATTCCCACTATTAGTGCAAATGTTCTTGTTGTTGTCAAAGATTTAATTGGCCTTCCTATTGTATCTGCCTTCCTAATTCTAATCTCAAGTTTAATAGACAATCAACCTGCAAAAATTCCCACTATTTGTGCAAATGTTCTTGTTGTTGTCAAAGATTTAATTGGCCTTCCTATTGTGTCTGCCTTCCTAATTCTAATCTCAAGTTTAATAGACAATCAACCTGCAAAAATTCCCACTATTTGTGCAAATGTTCTTGTTGTTGTCAAAGATTTAATTGGCCTTCCTATTGTATCTGCCTTCCTAATTCTAATCTCAAGTTTAATAGACAATCAACCTGCAAAAATTCCCACTATTTGTGCAAATGTTCTTGTTGTTGTCAAAGATTTAATTGGCCTTCCTTTTGTTAATTGCATAAAAGCCTCTAATTATGATGCGTTACTGTTTGTTGAAAGCAGAGAAACCTGTGAAATATAAAAGTAATAGTTTCTTTTAACTATTACATAAGTAATCTATGTCAATAACCAAAATATATAATAGCGGCCGCTTAACCGTGGAAAAGTTATGGAATGTGATTGACACAAAATCCTGACGAAATTTAACTAAGAAAATCTACATTTCGAAGACCAATATTTTTTTATAATGTACCTCTTAGTGCGAGCCATAACTAGACCATCGGTAGGTGCAAAGCAATTGTTTTTTTGCCTGTCAGAAATCACTAAGCTTCTGGTCATGTGAATTTTCTAATTACCATTGACTTTAAAGTTTTTGCAGTTGATGGAAAACTAAAGGAGCTTATATTTAAGAAACAATGGTTTTTTTCAATTTCAACTCAAATTTCAATTTTTTCAATATTACAAAGTAAAGATATCTAGTGGGGATACTCATGGTAAAACAAAAATGGATTCCCAGAACAGTATTTGTGACAGCAATTACGTGTACGAACTGGAAGATATGTTTTAAGACATAAGGAATTTGGGAGTAAGCTGATTGACATTACAAAAAAATCAATATCAAGTGTTTGGAAGTCTCCGTCTGCTACATACAAATGTTGTTGTACTTATAGACATAAAATTAAAAAAAATGAAACGTGATAGTGACAACGTTCTGATTCTGGATACATTTGACTGATTTCTGTGTTACCTTATTTCTGTGTTACTTTCGAGTGATAATAATAAAAGCTAACCAAAGCACGCCGGTGGTGAAAAATCATACTGTCCATTTGATAAACATGTTAGCATGGTTTGACCGACAAGAAAATAGGAATTTGATATGCACGAATACGTCACAGTCTCCGAATATATAACTGGGTCATGGCTCTGATTGTAATTCGCGCCTGCCACGACTGGTGGTGATGGACACATAACTGAAATAAACAAGATTGAAGAAATGATGTTAACGTAAAATTCAAAAGCTATGATACAAACGAGACTTTGCATTAATTAGACTGTACAATTATTTCACAGAAATTTTTTGTAGCACGTATATTTTATTTATTTCTTTACTGATGTATTGGAGTTGAGCATGCTAAAATCATTAAGCAGCGATCTAGTTTTTAATTGCTTTTTTTCAAAACAACGTTTTCTGCAGACTTTGATTGCTCATCCATGCAAGTAGGCATCGCTTGATGATGGTATGATGAGTTGCCTATCCGAAGGTTGTCTCCCAAACTCACGGATATTATTTAAAGGCTTCAAGTAGCTGACACATTTTTGTAATGTAATTTCGAATAGTTTGCATGAAAAGGACGTGTGATATATGCTTTGTACACTTGTAGATTAACACAATGATAAACAATTTTCTACCACAAGAAAATCATAAATTCCTGCTACTTGAAAGCTTAAGTCACTTGGCAATAGAACTCAGAACGAAATCGACAAAACAAAAGTCAGAGAAATTAGATCCTGCCTGTCCTGTTCTTACCCACTCGGCAGGCTGGGTCTAATTAAGAATTAGGGTTGGCCATCCAACACCAAGTCATGGCTGGACCCATCGATCAGTTTGACTATATCTCTTAAGAGTTCGGTGTGTTACTAAAGCTTTATGCTTGAAAACCAATAGATTAAGCTTAAGTCGCTTGATAATACCATATGAGTACGAAGTCATAGATGATGCGTTTGCAAGAATAGATGATGTCTGGCCCGTAATAAATCAGATTCGGCTTGCCCAACCTGGCCTAAATCAAATAGTAGGGATAGACCATCTTGCACCAAATATTTGCTCGGCTGGGCGATCAGGCTAACTGTGATTATTAGTTCTATGCCTTTGTCAAAGCCACTTATGACATTTGCTTAGTAGCAAAGCATAAAAATATTATGCAAGAAGGACCAAATCTGCGCTGTTACGGTGCCTTCAGCTTCTCCAATCTGAAATTAAATGCAAATGCGTTTGCTGAGAAAAATCGAAACAATAAAAATATTAGTTGGACAAAAAAGTATCACGACGTCTCCGCTTTTGCCTCAGCGAACAAAATGTCAAGATGCAGCAAGACATTTAACTGGCTATTTTGATCTATGATTTTTGTTTAACTCAGCCATAAATCAAGGAAAAAACTTATACGGAATTGATATATACATTGATATCCGAATTATAAATCGGTTTCATTTCAGTTTAAAGCTGTGGAACCCGTGCCCAAAGATTATAGTAATAATTTTGACAAGATATATTAGTCGCTGTATTTACTTCGCTTCTGTCACGAAACATAAACAAGTAATTGCGGGACAAATGTCAGCACAAAAAGCTAAACATTCTGTGCTAATCCAAAACCAGCCAACCACTTATCCAAAAATGATGTTATACTTGATGTCAAGTTCGGATGCACCAAAACATTGTAGACATATAGTATAGAAAGCTAATTTTATAAAGAAAATACACGACATATTATAGGTAACAGCAAGAGTGCATTAGGGTAGAGTATGGCACTTCCCTGCACTCACATGTTATCCCGTGCTAGATGACACGGGCGTTCTCGGCCTGAGCCCCCAGTTTCTTGGGGGTCGAGATGTCCCGACTCCCCCAGTTTTATGGGGAAGGAGGTAGCTCGGACCCCCCAGTTTTCTTTGGGGAGCGGGGGTGGGGGTGTAGGTCAGATTCCTCCAATTCTCGCGTTGGGTCGGTTTATAAGCAGCTGCCTATAAACCGACACCCCCGACAAATTGGGTTAACTAAAATCAATACTCCATTTTTCATATGTCGTGTAAGCGGAAATTCATAAACACCGAAAAATTTCGCTGTTTCCGAGCTCCTTGGTTTGTTCTTTTTTCAACAGCATTTACTGCATTAAAATTGCATTTTAAGAAAATTATTTGAATTAATATATGAACCAATTCCATGCACTATATCTTAATATATACACTATGATGTGACAATAGCTAATTTTGCAACTTAGTTCACAGAATATGCTAAAATTTTATAGTTTAAGTTTATTTTTCCTAACTTCAAGCTTAGTTTTCTTGGTCCGAAATTACTTAAATTTGAAAAATTACTATTCATAGTAAAGTTTTCAGAGACATATCCTGAATAGAACTTCGTGCGTTTATTCAGGATTAAAGTATACATACAGTCTTAAAGTTTGTTCTGTCGCTTGCTAAAACACAAAACATGTACGCTGATGTAAATCACGTGAATTACTTAATAAATAAATAAGATAATAATGATTTCATTTTTTTCTTAAGCATATTTATAACGAAATTATATTAACTGTATGTAATCTTTGTACTTGTAAAATCTACAAAAGGCTATTTCTTATATGACAACACACGTAAAGGCGACTGACGAGGAGACCTACTTTTGCATTCTGGTTCTGCGTTATCATAAGACCCTGTTGACATGCATGTCCTTGAAGAATTACCAACCAAATGATGGCTTGATAAACACGAATACGTCAAGACAACATCTTCAATAATCGGGTTCGCGCTGGCGATATAACTTCCATTACCGATCAGCGGTGGAACATCGCACAATTCTAAAGTACAACAGCAAATATATACTTACGTATTTAAAGGTAAAATTATTCTGCAGTACGATGCATTACGATTGCGGTTATAGCTTAGACATGAATGTACTGATATCACTAATATTTTTCATTTTTACGTTAAGCCATCGTAATATAACGGTATGTCTCGATTTGCAAGATCAGGTGTCAAAAACCCTCCACATTTACATCAAACAATGATGTCGAAGGTTGGCGTTATCAACTATAACATGGCACCCAGTAAATTGATGTGATAAAAAAATTCAAAATCTGATACGGTGTACTTGTACACCTAAAATCTAAATAATAACTCCTTCCGCAAATAATTAACATACAACCAAATTTGTGTCAAAATTGCCTAAGTGGTGCATTTTTACTATAACTTGTGTCTGGCTTTCGGCATTAAGTCTATACTTTGACTGTGCATGTACGTTTATATGATAAACTGTGTAATTTATATTTTAACAAACTTTTCAAAAACTGCGGAATTTATAGCCAAAACCAAAAGCATTTACGGTTTACCAAAATTCGTACGTATTTCGTTGTTAATATTTATGGCTTCGGAAGGGTTGGTTCTTCTTGACTGAGATGTTGACAATGGTGCTTATGGGGAAGACGGACACCGTTTAGTTCATACCGATTTCATTTTTTGCTGCCAAATTATAGTAGGTAATATCTTTTGGACCAACATCATATGTTTGGGTGCTGTTATAATCTCTTGAGCTTACGAATGAACAGTACTTACAAAGTGCTTTACAATGTTTTTTGAGGTGCAACTATGATTGATTTTTACATCTATCAACTGATTTTATAAGCTATCGTTGCGAAGGACCTAAGAATTATTTTTGCTTGCCCACTGTCAGGCCATGCTTAGAAGCAATGACACTAAAGCGAAATGTGACAAACTGGCACTTATTATATTTCTATACATACGAATACACTTATATGCTATATATAATGCATAAACATGCTACTATGTACAAATACTATGTTTGTATGTAATATCAGATGTTGACGAAGTTTTACTGAAGAGTAAGGCACTCTCAAGCGTAAGCACATGAAGATTAAATCTATGACGCGGTGTCTTTTCGCAGCATTTCATGGCGAGATAGATCATCTGCCTCTCCCTGTATTTCAGGACCTCCATGATTAATGGGGTACATTATATCCCCAATGATTCGTGAATCAGCTTCAAAGGCTTAGGTTTCTTATATTTCAGTAGAAATTATGAAAGCCCCCCTGTCTCCAGTCCACATTATATTAATGAAAATTTAACTTGGAACTGAATAAATCAATAATTCAATATTTAATTATCTAAAACATAACCTGTTTGGCTATTTTTATATGTAACGTGCGTGGTGATAGTCCGAATCAGATGATCTGCCTGCGTTGAACACAAGGCATCTTCAGTTTAACCGCCTGCGTATGAAAAATTTGGTAGTCAGTTTGAACCTACAGAAGGAAACAACCGTTATCGATCGCTACACCCGGAATAGCTTGAATGGAACCGAAGATAGCTTGGATGGTTAGAACAGAAACATCCAAAGCGACAAAGCTTGTCAGACTCCTGCGTTGAAGTGTTAGGCAATGTGCCTGAACGCTCATCGTTTGAGGTATTCGTCGCAAGCGGTCAATGAGCAAATGTTCTGTTTGAACATTATAATATGTCTCAGGTGCTAACTGTCGCCTTTCAGAGGAGTTGTAATTAGAGAGAAATTATTGGCGACATTGGTTGCACGGCTGAAGTTTACAGTCGCGCGCGCTTAGAGTACTGTTTTATGGAAGCAAAAAATGTACTACGCATTGCTCAAAAACAGTATTGCAACGGAATTTTTTATCGACACACCACAGCAATTGAAAGCTGAAAGATATTTCTTTAAATTTCAGAATGTAAACAAAAACTTGTTGTTAAACTGCTACAACAGTTGTTAAAAATCATCTACAAACCTGTGAGGCACTATATATCTATTCCGAATTAAGTTAAAACAACTAATCACATGCAAAAGCGAATGTTAAATGTGACACATATGTATCTAAATCGCTGAGCTTAGTTGAATTTCATACTTTTTATATTACCAATTCCCGTGCCATGACTATAATGCATGTAAAACAATTACTGCGACAATTATTTATGAAAAAGCGCTTCGCTCGTAGTAAATATATATGTCTAAAAAAATTCTTACATAGCATGTATAAAACTGATAAACTGAGTATACTTTTGCACTCTGGCGAGGCTATATGGTACGTTCCATTATCGGTACATGTCAACATCGGTAATCCAATGAGATGATATGTTGGATCGCATGTGTAGTTCACTGTAATTCCGTCGATAATAACGCCAGTAGTAGTAACAAACACTGCATGTTGGACGTTGGCTGGCGTATTACATATCGCTGAAATATTGAACTTAAAGTCTTATATACAAAACAGAAAATTGTTTGAAGTTACAAATTTTAAAGCCCAATACATGAATATGCTTCCAGCTATGTGATAAAAATTAAATGAATGGTTCACTTCTGTTTTTCGGATACATTCTGCTTAGAAATAAATCTGCGTATATTGGCAGGAATCAAATGTGGTTGGATTAATTATCTTGTTACAGAATTTGTTCTAGTCGGATTGCAGGGATATCACTCCAATAAAAATTCTAAAAAATGCAGGTAGAATCAAATCGAGTAGAATAAAATTTGCAACGCAAGAGTTTTTCACAAAATTGAAGCAGGTTTATTTCGACTTTAAAATTTATACAGCTGAAGTGTATACGTAACTAAATTAAATTTGATAAAATATAAGAAAATCTCGTTCAAATAATTATTTCTTAAAACTTGGATTTAGATCCAGTTGATTTCATTCTGCTTAGATATTTTTCAGTTGAATTAATTTTGGTAAATTGCAGGTAGAATGAAATCGATAGATCCAGAATAAGTTGACCTACAGTTTTACTAAATCGCTGCATAACTCTTATAGTAGTTTGATTACAAATAAATATCTTAGCGAAATATTAAAATGAAGTATAATAGCAGTTACGCTCAGCAACCAAATGTCGTAAAACTTCTTATACAGCCATGATTCCGAAAGCGTCACAGTATAGACTCATAGAATGTGAAAATGATTCTTCCCGACTATGTCAGTCCATTTACTTGTTACCGCTCACCATGTATATAATAATGTTTCATAACAGTATTTGGATTTAATATTCTCAAAAACCCTTGCTACGATTATCAAACTGACAAAAATAACTTTCTGCCACAGTTTGTAAAAAATTCCTCTTTCGCAGCACTGGTGTTGTTAAGCTAATCGTGCTATGCTGTAGGGGCCTAAAATACTCGACTTCTTGCACATATTTTAGTGTGAAATCAGAAATCATCAATAATAATGTTATGGGAAATTACTTCTATATGTAATAAATCTCTTATGGTCGGGAATCAAGCTTGTTGAATAACACGATTCTGATTAAATAGAAAGAAGAAATATTGAAGGTTTTCGTGTTATACTGGCGGCAAATATAAGAATCAATGTTTCGCATGGTTTGCTCTAAAAACATTAAACACGACAGCTCCCATTTAAATAAAATTCGTACCTCTACAGGTCGGTGGCGCTAGATTGTATGTTCCGTCCGACTGACAAGTTATGTTGGCATTTCCCACCAAATGATAACCAGCGTTACATAAGTATGCTATGACCACAGGTTCTATTATCGGGGTCTCGGACTGAGTGTACGTCCCGTTGCCAAGCAACGTTGGATTTGGGCATGTTTCTGAAATTGTACAAATCAAGACGAAAAATTTCATGTTTCAAATATGCGCAGGGAATCGCTGGAATTATGCGGCTGGAATATATGCCTTGTCTATTGCGTTTATATTGCTTCTTTTAAGCTACATTTATTGAAATAGAACTTTCAGTTCTCTTATTTTCAATTTATGTGTCCAAAATTTGGTCGGTTTGGACACGTATTACAATTCTCGTTGGATATTCTAAGTAGACATGTTCCAGCTACAGCTCTGGTCATACGATTTTAATTCAATGTTCACGGCGTAGCGACCGGCTTCGGTATTAACATCGTCCACATTTTTATGCGTGGCAAATCCAGATAATTCGGTTGTCGAGACAGCTCTTCAGATCAGGCACCACATAACTTTCAAATGCGGCGTCAACCTTATAAAACGCCCGCTTTTTGTCACGTATTCTCTTGTAGTAGCAAATGTAGTATTAGTACAAGTGGTAAAAATTACTCCGTTGAGATATCATAAGAACCAACGGTCTCTGGTATTCTTCTAGATTCTATGCTTTAGCATCAGGTATTCCAAACAACATTATGTGAAATTACTATGTAGAGGACGCCGAATAAAATATATATGTTGCCGGAAGGCTTTAACATTCTCTGTTCTGAAGAAGTCCGTCTAATTCCCTCTATCGGTTATTTGCTGTTCTGTTGCCCAATTAGCAATATCAAGCAATAATTTCTGTAGCAAGGTATGGCATTCTGTCATACTCGTGTACACTGCCTTATCTGATAATATGGTCGCTTTTCAGCAACCCCCATCCCCCAATAATTACAGGTGGAGCACTTCCCGAAAAATTTTTGGCGAGTATCGTCTACCCCCACCACCCATGGTTCCTTGTGTGGGGTTGCCGCTAGCTAGTCGTGAAAAACCAATCGGGCTGAAGCAGCACTAAGAGCCACCAGTCATTCCTCCTCCTGCTCTAGTCTGATTAGTCCTTGGCGACGCAATTGCCGCCACACCGCAAAGAACCTGGTTGTGGTAACCAATATCCCCAACAAAACTTGGATAAATACGTCCTGAAATCCCCCTGAGGAGGGGAAAGAGGAGAGGGGTAAGTCGATAGAATTAACCTGGTCGTATAAAACTACACGGGCTCACAGTGTCATACCGTTTTACAAAATATTCATAATACACTTTTGCTAACATTTAATTTTTATTGCACTACAATTCAGTTAATTCTGTTGCAAATAATCGCAGGGCGATGTATGCTACAAGAAGTAATTGACGTGCTATTAGATTAGTCGGCAGGTCAAGTACTCCTAAATTGGAATATCAATATTTATAACTAGGTTTTGTTTTACTTTCAAAAATAAATTTATGGACCCATTTTTGTAAACATGAGAGTCGTATATCTTAGAAATGCTTTACTTCGCAGTTCAAAGGTGCAAATCCATATAATTCTACATACGCGAGTGTAACATTTCCGATTCAGAGCAATCATTTCGATTCAACTCGTTTTGGCTAGGGTCTAAATTAGTTGACTGAACTAAATGTTAATAAAAAAGCATGTGGTATAACTTGTCATCCCAAACCTAAATTTAAACAAAATTACTGGGTGCTCCTAATTTTTCAACACACACAATTTTCAAATCTTTGGGTTTTACGAGATCCCTTAAAATTTCTGAGAAATCGTTTAATCCGAGGGTTTCTCATTTCCTTAGCATCTTTCGAATTTAAAGAGGACGATTTATACCCGATAACAGTGGGCATACCTTGAAGTAATTGCTACATTATATTGCTTATAACACATATCACAGCAACGTTTTGGCTTTGCATAGACAATCAGCCGCTTTTTAGAGCTTTTAATTTCTGGCTACCTTCTTGATCAACTAGAGTATTTCAAATTTTTGCTGATTCACAGAATAATACGCGCATCTACTCGAAAATTTTTGTTACATAAGACATGTCGTACGTAGCCGTATTACAGACGACAGTTGTATGTAACCCGTTTTACATACGAAACATCGTATGTAACCAGTTACATACGACATGTCGTATGTAACCAGTGTTACATAGGACATGTCGTATATAACCAGTGTTGTGGTAAAAATCACTCCGTTGAGATATCATAAGAACAAACGGTCTTTGGTATTCGTCTAGATTATATGCTTAAGAATCAGGTATTACAAACAACATTATGTGAAATTACTATAGAGGACGCCGAATAAAATATATATGTAACGCTAGTATGCAACACTGGTACATAGAACTCTGCGAAATGAACCTAATACTGCAAGTATATTTTGATCGGTTATAGAGACATGTACGACCATTTTTCCGTACTTTCGGTTCAATGGGTTTTCTTAAGAAGTCGTTTGACAGTGGCGCACCCTTTGATATTGCGCCCTCCAGTTTGATATCGTCCCCTCTCCAGTTTGATATTGCACGCTCCAGCATGATATTGGTCCCTCTCCAATTTGATATTAGTTATCCCCTCCAGTTTGGTATTGATGCACCCTCCATTTTGACATTGGCCCCCTCCAGTTAGATATTGGGCCCCCTCCGGTTTGATATTGGTGCCCCGCCAGTTTAATATTGGTGCTCCATCCACTTTGATATTGGTCCCCTTCTCCAGTTTAATATTGGTGTCCCCTATAGTTTGGTATTGGTGCCCCCTAATTTGATATTGATGTCCCTCTCCAATTTGATATTGATGCCATCTGTGCCAATCTGTGCCAGTGAGTACAATGAGGCAAAATCATCTGCCATTGCATCACCAAGAGTCTTGATCAACTGCTCTGTCGCCCCTGGAAGTTACCCCGGTGCCAGTGAACAGTTTGTGATGATATCAGTAGGGTGTGCGTTTATCGTGAGCATGCCGCCGTCGCGGAACACCATTTGAAATTGTACTTGGCCGGATTCCATAGCCAAAGACCTTTCCCTCCCAAAGGCGGCCAGATTTATATTGTCATTACTATTTGGCTACAGGTGTAATCTCGTCGCTAAAAACTTCGTTACATAGGTTCTGTGACTTCCAGAGTCTAATACTAGTCGCATTCAAAGTGTCCTTGCTGTATCTGGATTGATCACGGTTGTTACAGCCGCCGAGAGCACCGACTGCTCATCTGTGGGAAGCGTGATTGTCGTCGTTGTGTGCGGTGACACCTTTGACTTCGCATTACCCTGCGACATCTGCAAATTGTTGTGGGTACACTGGTGAGGCATGTTTTAAAGTCTGTCCACAAAACCAGAATATTTGAGGCATTGTGGGCTTGTGCGACAACTTTCGGTGGCGTGTTTTAGGCTCAATCATCGGCGACTACGGTTGACTGCATCGAGTTGTGCTGCACGTTGTTCGATCGTTGTGTATCTATCGCAGAGAGAGTTATAATGATTCCCGTTGCAGAAATAACATGGTCGCGCCGGTTTCTGATTTACCATCGACGGCCGTTCATCGGTCACTGCTAGCGCTGAAGAGTTGTTGTTTGGTGACCACTGGGACAATTCCGCTCTTTGCACATTGTTTTGAGTCTAACGTGCACGGGTTTTCCGCAGATGATGAAGATTCGAGGGAACGCAATGTCTGCAAGTCGCTGAGTATTTCCTGAATGTTGTCTGCTTCGGCGAAGAAGTCGTGCAACGCTGACTGTAGTTCACTGAAGGTTGAGTGGATTCCAATGCGCTTGCGGCGGGAGACTTCTTTGAGGACATCTAACAGGTATTTGCTCATTACGTCGACGTGAAGGATTTCGGGCAATATCTTCTCTTTCGCCTTTTATCTGACGACAAATGCACTCACAAGCGTCATAGGTCCGATGCAGATCACACACGCTGTTCGAGGATGTATGGAGTCGTTTCAATTGGCTGTATAAATTGCCGATAACTTCTTCGGACGTGCGACCAAAGCGTTCCTTGAGAATTTTACTGCAATCGGGTAGCTCTACTTCAATGGCGGCTGCGGCGATGCCCGTGAGTTGCGCATGAAGAATGGCAAACTTTTCGACGGCTAATGGGTCGGTGTCGTCAATGTTAGTTGTGGCCCAAAATTGGCTCCAGAGTTGTCGATCGCCGCTGAACTCAGGTAACATCAACTTTGGCAACTTTGCTGCTGTGGCTCGTGCATTTTGCTTGGTTGTATCGGTGGTTTGTTTGGTGTGTCGTTTGGTTGTATCGTATGGAAATCAGTTGGGATTTCCCCGCGTAGGTTCGAATCCTACTCGGTGCGCCAAATTTTCTGTCACTAAAACAGAAAAGATCAGTAATAGAATGGTTGCTAACCTTCTTGCTTCAGCGATCAATACCAACTCCTGGGTGTCATTGGGAGCTGAGTGGACCCGATCATCGTAAGACACGAAGAAAGGTACTGTGATAACGCCGTAACTCGTTGCTGATACACTTCTATTGACAGTGATGATTCCTTAAAAGGAAGCGTCGTGAACACAGATCTCGGTGTCGGATTACTATCCGTAACAAGCTACCAATACAGGAAAAACAACTGAACACCACCAGCCGCTGATCTCGCCTACTCCTGAACACAACAAACTCCTGATGTAGGAAACTAATCACTCCTTATCTCCACAATCGTTGCTGTGATGTTCCTTTATGATGACAATGTATACGACAGAAGCACTCATCTAGATGACTTTGATGATTGTTCTCTTCATATTTCTCGTTAACGTATATGTATCTAACAACTAATGGCTCGTTTACGTTAATTTGTGTGCGCCGTGACCTAGCTATGTCTCAACAGTCTAGTTTTGCTACTTGGGACAATCAATAGCCATGGCTGACTATTTGTTTTGTCCGCATTTACTTAGCCAGCAACGCTTGTTAATTTGGGAGTCAGGGCGGACTAGACTGGACAAATAGATGAGTCTCAGGGCACTATTGCCGTGCTAGGCGGCTGCCACATTTTAAATTTTCCATATTGGACGACTGCCAAAATTGAATTTAAAGCGTTAGACAGCTGCCAAAATTTGAATTTCCAGCGCTTGACAAACTGCCAAAATTTTAATTTACAGCGTTGGACAGTTGCCAAAATTTAAATACCCAGCGTTGGACAGTTGCGAAAATTTGAATTTCTCGCGTTGGACAGTTGCCAAAATTTGAATTTCCTGTACTGGACAAACTACCAAAATTTTAATTTATAGCGTTGGACAGTTGCCAAAATTTAAATATATAGCGCTGGACAGTTGCCAATATTTGAATTTCCCGTGTTGGACAGTTGCCAAAGTCTAAAATTACAGCGTTGGACAGTTGCTAAAATTTAAATTAACAGCGTTGGACATCTGCTAAAATTTGAATTTCCCGCGCTGGACAACTGCCAAAATTTAAATTTACAGCGTTGGACAGCTACCAAAATTTGAATATCTTCTGCTGGACAGCTCCCAAAATTTTAAATTTGCAACGTTGGACAGCTGCCAAAATTTTAAATTTCCCGCGCTGGACAACTATCAAAATTTGAATTTCCCGCGCTGGACAACTGATAAAATTTAAATTTACAGCGTTGGACAGCTGCCAAAATTTGAATTTCCTGCGCTGGGCAGCTGCCAAATTTTTCCCCATAACATCGTTCATGCGCTGAGATATGTACGACCGACATGCTATAATGTCCCTTAGCCTAACTGATTAAAAAGGCCACACAGTCACGGCAGACTGTCACATGTGTCCGTTGTAGTAGCTACGTTGTTGTGCGGACAAGCTAACAGTCACCGCCCGCAATTGGGACATAGCTAAGCCACGGAGCACACAAATTTATGTAAACAAGCCATAAATCTGTTGACATGAGGGTATGGCATCGCGGTTATCCGCGACATGTCGGACACTCCTTGTGTCCTATTTATCTGCTCCCTTTTTCCGTAGGTTCAGCACCTTTCCACCACCTTTACCACCTTCACCGCAAACCGAAGGCGCGTGGAAAATTTTAAGAAAATTGAAAAGGATTGAATAAAATTTAGAAAATTTTTCAGAATCTCCAACCCCGCCGAACCATCTACCAGCCCCCACACCGAGCCGACATACGTTGGGAACTTATGCCTTAGATACAGGTTGTACCTACTTTGAATGTCGTAAAAATACAAAAAATTTGATTATATATACAGCTGATTGTGAGGATCACCTAGCGACGTTATCTTTTCATTAGCTATGCGTCTTTCACACAGAAGTGCGTGCACGAACTGCACACCATAGACACGTAGAGCAACGATTGCACGCAAAATGGAGACAATGGCTTTCCATTACATACAAAATGAAGACAACGGTTTTCCATTGCCCTCAAAATGCTAATAAAGCGATTCTATTACCACATATCGAGTGAAATATTGCTGACTATACTATGCGGCTTGAGCAATGGTAGCATCTATATCTATAGCTTGCGTGCAATGGTTGATACCATATCTACAACATCGTGCAATCCGATCAAATATATATGCATTTTTGTGCAAATAGCAATGGTAGTGTCTATATTTATAGCTTGCGAGCAATGGTTGTTACCATATCTACAAAAACGTGCAATCGCAGCAACCATATCTGCATGTTTGTGCAATGATAGAGCCTATATCACCAGGTTGGAGGCAAAGGGACTATAATGTCTACAAAATGTGTGAAGATTTAGAGACCGTGACTACAACTACCGGCTACCATGCAATATCACCTACTGCATAAACAACTACCGTGCAATGTTATTGGCAATATGTACGGCACAATTTATTGAAAAACAAGGCGCAAGTAACTCTGAACCACATTTTGTGATCACGTTGTGCGACTTTACTCAAATTTTCATTCGGTCTACTCAACTTATTGTCTACTAGGTGTTGGAACAAATCGTTGTGAACCTTGAAATCAAAAAATAAATGTATTAACTGATATAGACATGGTGCTTTAATCGCGATTAATCTTGTTATAAAAACTTGTCATAGTATAATATCTCGCAACAGATCGGTCCTGCCCGCAAAAGTGTCGTAATCCGCACATGAGTGTTGCGAATTTCGAACTAATTATCGAGAGCTCTAATTTCGAACATCTGGTCAAATATTTCTGTATTCATCCATAAATTACGAAAAGATACGCCAAATATAGCTTATGTGTAAGTACTTATCACAGCAACATATACTACCGATAGCAAATAAATATGTTTTATATATACCCGAGAAGAGTGGGCGAAATCTGTGCACTTGCAACATAAATTTCATCACATGTCACATATATGCCAGGCATAAGGCACAATTCGGGTACTAGCACAGAAGCGAAAACCATACAATTTCCCGCTTAAAAATTTGATTTAAAATTTTCAGCATTTTAGATACAGGTTTTGTGCGATGAAAACCTCAATACGTATAGTAGTCAATTTAGCGCCAGCTTTTCAATACAGCGCCTGCAGCCGAAACAGCAAATTTTAATCAGAAACTGCAACCTAGTATAATCAAGCAGATATGGTAAAACAAATATAGGAAGATAGACTGGTTCCAGGATTTCTGAATGTGTTGAAAATGACCATTACGTTGTTCTTGTGTAGCCTTGATGTTGTCTGTCTGTTACTTTGAAGGAACTCGGGAAGTTATAAGTGTTGGTGATTGTTTGGTTTGTCCATTAACATGGCGTGGCTCGAGTTATCTCGATCCGCTATGTCTGCCGGGAATGCCTGTCTCTGCGCAAATACGTCACACTGAGTGTTTAAATCAGGAAAACTTTTCACTTTTTTAGCAGGCCTACAGTTTTCTTATTTTCTGGATAATCAAACATCTATATTCAGATTATATACATACACGGTCACAGCGCATCATCTGTAATTTCGACAACTAATATTTCACCAACAGCCTGACTGCATTACATACATGTGTTCGAAATTTATTAATGTGCAGAGTCGACAGCGGAGCATTTTGCTGTGCATCGGCTATATATCTGTCGAGTATATTTGACAGCACAGGCTGACATTGGCAGTGTTTAGTTTTGGAAATACGACAGCAATTATAATTATTGTACATCCTGCGTATTTTTTTATATAACACATAAAATATACAAACGTATATATTCTATATAGAACGAAACACGCATGCATTTGTTCACGTATTATGTATATTTTATAGTTTGTATTATGTTGCATTTTATATGTTCACATATACAGTCTGCAATCAAATACAAAATCGTTTGATTTCCGAAACATATATATTGTCTCGTTGCGGTCTATGAAAAAATGTGCTCCATCCGGTCTAAATCTTAGCCCGTTACATACTCCCGAAAAAATTGGGCAGGTGTTTTAACACACTTGTGCATTCACAACCGAAATAACTCAATATATTTAGGGTCTTAAACAAATCTGCAGAAGGATAAATACCCATACAATTAGCGCACAGTTTGTAGTGTTTATATAGTCTCCGTGTAGGTTTTTTGTAGACATTGTAATACTTTTACCTGCCACCTGTACATATGGGAACTACTTTGCACAAAGATGCAGATGTGGTTAATGGGATTGCATATTGTTGTAGATATGGTATCAACCATTGCACGCAAGCTGTAAATATAAACGCCACCATTGCTAATTGCACAAAGATGAAGATACGGTTGATGCGATTGCGTGAGGTTCTAGATATGGTATCAGCCATTGCACGCAAGCTATATATATATATAGACGCTACAATTGCTCTAGCCGCATAGTCATAGTCAGCAATATTTCACTCGACATGTGGTAATAGAAGCTCTTTATTAGCATTTTGCGTGCAATGGAAAGCCGTTGTGTTCATTTTGCGTGCAATCGTTGCGCGACGTATCTACGGTGTGCAGTTCGTGCACGCACTTCTGTGTGAAAGTCGCACTACCCAAGCTTGGATTTCTTTATAAATGGTCATAAAACTGAGTGGTAGTCTCGATCCTAGACATTGCTTGATAACTACCTTTTAATGTCGAGTACATAGATTGCTAGACTTCCCGAAGCCTTCAACAATGGAATAATAGGCTCAATCCGCTGCGTGTTATTACGTTTTAAAATCTATAATGGTAGTGGAAGTAGGTCACTTTTGCTGGTCTGTAACACACAGTAAGGATGATGTTTGATGTATGCGGCAGGTTGCTGGTTAAGCAACGGCTTCTTCGACCCTGGGCATATTATGGTTTATAGATGTGCAGAACTTCGTTACAGCCGCTTCAAGTAATCGGTTGGGACAATATAATTTCTTTCGGAGGTACGTAAAAGATTTGTGGACGCAGCAGAGACGGAAAATTTGTTTCTTGGGAGCCCCGAGCATCACATTGTTAGTGTGCGCTAGAATGTACTAATTTTGACAGCTTATTGTACCGATCTTAGTCTTTTCAAATATATTTAATGTTCCTATTAAGAAATCCTTAAACAATAGTCAGGTCTTAAGTGCCATCTAACAAATATATGACACATTGTGAAGAATTTTATGTCCCGGCCACAGATAAAAATATTTACCAGATATTTATTAGGTAACATTCTTCGCACCCAAAATGCTAATCGTACATGTTTTGAGAATTCCTTGTCTAGTCATGCGTCAAATGTAATTTAAATTACTATATATATAATTATATATTTACAATTATTATTAAATATTTGGATCATCGCAATTTACAGTGACATCTGTCATGGCATCTCACTACGCTAGAATACATAGCATAGCTGAACACGCTGTGATTGGGGCCTGTGGTGTAATTGTAGCGCGCTAGCCTTGCAAGCTAGAGATCCGGGTTCGAATCCCGGCAGGTCCAATGTATGATCACTCGTGGATCTTTTCAATTGGTGAACCCGTCGTGATCCCCTGCACGGAGTTTCTTCACACAGCTAGAGCCCTCACGCACGCAACTCACCCACGCAACGCACGCTCGCTCCGCGACTCCTCAGGGGAGTTATGTAGCATCTCACTACGCTAGAATACATAGCATAGCTGAACACGCTGTGATTGGGGCCTGTGGTGTAATGGTAGCGCGCTAGTTTTGCAAGCTAGAGATCCGGGTTCGAATCCCGGCTGGTCCAATGTATGATCACTCGTGGATCTTTTCAATGGTGTTTACACTTATGTTGCCTCAATTTATGCCGTGGTTGTCTTCCAGCCCGGCCTGTTTGTAATCGGGTGTAGGCACCTTTTATACAAAACATACAGCCGGTATAAATACAAAAACGTATGAAATGGCTTGGACAAAAAATTCGTAGAACAAGGTTATCGAACTTCGTATTAATTATTCGTCTTTAACTGAGGTGAGAACTAACCAAATTATTTTGGCACGACCCCGCACGTTGAAATGGGTGTCGGCACGGTTCAAAATTTTAGCTCTGCCGGCCCGTTTGTAATCGGGAGTCGGTCAGCCCGGACCCGGATGGGCGTAGGCTGAAATTCTCGCCTTTACAGTGATTTTTAACGGGGGACTGACTTTTACATGCTCGCTCAAATTTTCATTCTACAAAACATTGTAATATAAGTTTGTAAAGTAAATATCACCCCATCATTGCAGCCAAAGGAAAAGTCAGGTATATAGCTCTGCTTTGGGTCTCTTTTAGGGCAAATTTTGGTCATCATTTATCACTGGGGCATGGCTTGGCTGAATTGATTTATAAAAAATATCTATTTACAACACTTACGTCCTATGGTTGCATTAATAATATTTGAATTTGCCAAAATATTACCGCTTATGGTGGAGGAAAACTGAAAATCTTATTTTAACTCTATATTTAAAGCGTAGATATCGAAGGTCCGTCGGCAAAGTGGTGAATGGTAGACGGTCGGCGGAGTGGGATATCCTCGCGGGGTACATACGCATTCCATTCATCCGAGGACCTCCATTATTTTTGGCAATTTGACCACAATTATTGCAATTCTAGCCCAATTGTTGCTAAAATATTCCGCGCGCTTGTAGCGCCCAGAGGGACGAGGGGTCGAGGTGGCGTACGGCTAGGGGGTAGAACGATATTTAGAGTCTTCAGGTGAGGGGTGGGATAAATATGACTTTCGGCGTTCGACCCTTAGGGTTATTCCATAACAAAACCTTCGACGCCTATGATTTAACGTTGTATTTTGTGTGGTAAATATGATTTTGAATCTTCGAAGCCCTTGGATTCGATAAATATGGCTTGAGGAATTCGACCAATATAGGGTAACCCCTTACCCCATATCGTTGCCTATAATTTAAAGTCATGTTTTGGGTGGTAAATATATCTTTAGATCTGCGGAACCTTCAGGGGAATAGAATATTAATTACAGTAAAAGAACCTTTAAAAATTGAAAGCATATTGAGAGAAAGTTGTGTTTCGCAATAGTAAACTTTATATAAAATGTATAATTTAATTATATAAGACATAACAAAATAAAGTTGTACGCATTACAACCATCACATCATAAAATGACATCCTGCTGAGATATCCGAGGTGTCGGAAAACTGGCTGGCACGGTCTATTCGTTCCCAACATTACTAGAGTATTTTAACAATGATAATAATGATTCTGCAGACCTATTATTGATTAAAGAATTGGTTGAATTAGATTAATATTTAATCGAAAAATTTTCTCTTTCCTGGCTAAGTCATCCGTGATTCCTTCTATTCCGGCCGTCGGCAGCCATCCTTTTGCAATGCTGTGTCTAAATCGCTCAATTCACGGTGTTATAAAACCAGATTCTGAATTTCTGCGCCATTTGAATCTTATTGTGACTCTGTTGCGTTGCAGTCGTAAATATTAACAAAGAAGCAATAAGCAAATATATTATAGTTGTCAGGGGGTATATGGGCATTCCCTATGTGTTGAATGACCTCTCTACGCCATTTTAAGCAATATTACAAAAATTTGAGGCAATGATAGAAGCTTGTGAAGAAAAATTGGGGAGTAAGGCAACATTCTTTGTTGGCGACGCCACGTAGCCCCACCGATGTCATCTACAAAACCTTCAGCATGCAGACCTAGAAAACCTATGATATGTGTCATTTTTGTACGTATGAGATATGTGCGTATAGCAGATATATGTGTACACACACAACTATAAATTCGTGGATACAATGTATATAATTGCTCGACTAAACGTAACTGCTCAAATAAAAAAGATATGTCAGAGCCATCATCAGAAAATTTCAGCTAAGGTGCACCCACGCATTGTGAGATTGAACTAAACACAGTGACCACACGACAACATGTTGAAAAAGTTTGTTGCAGTTGTAATCAGGTAGGACGGAGCTCAACATCAATCCGGACGTGAGTACGGCTCCAGTGTCCCCTCGTGGCGAAGCTACTGATGTAAATACATTTCGCTATAACAACTTGTAATAAATAATTGTTAAACTAACGTAGATGCATTACTATATACGTAGTTACACCCATAGATTATATATGTATAAAATATGAATGTTAACTATACATAAAGTTATGGCATATATGTAGTACAGACTGCGTTGGGTCGGGTCGCGTTGAAATTTGTGCGATTAGGGTAAAGCTTCCTAATGTCGGGTTTTGGCTAGCCGCATGTATCAACTGTCAGAATCGAAAACGTTGAAGGGGAGGACACTCGCAAGTAATAAACACCTACATACGTATTGAGCATAGTTGCCATGGCTTCATTAAATCCTGGCACAAAACATACGTCTAGCTGAGAGTCCTAGTTCAAGTTTTTCGGTAGAATGTTATGGTATACTAGCAACGTTCTGAACCGGTAAACCCGATATGATCTCTAATACATAATTATACATAAATTTAGATGAAATGATTATATGTTGACTCACTTATTTAGCAACTTCTACAAAATTGACGCATTCATGAGCTTCTGCTAAACTCTTTCATTTATCTCAATGTAAACTTTGACCTTTACATTTATCCTCGCAAATCTCTACGGGGGAATTGGTCAATAAGATCTGTATTGGTAGTTATAGGCATATTTACTTGGAGGATAAGTGGACACAATACTTAACAACTTAACTTAACTTCTAATCCAAAACTATAGACAAAATCAGACTACAACACCAATGCTTTGCTAATTCGTTTTCAAGTTACAACCTTTGGAACTGAGGCGACTCCGCTTTAACCTTAGCAATGTATTATTGAAATCTAAGGTTCAGGGGAAAGGTACAACGGGAGAAGAGGAGTAGGACTGGAGGTAAATTTTCGTAATTTTTCTTGTTTTTTTGCCAATTTTCCATATTTTTGCAAATGTATTCAACAATTTTTGCTATTTTGTGCCAATTTTTCGCAAACTATTCCAAATTTTGTTAATCTTTCCAAATTTTCTGGTCGCGTCGTCGCGCCGTGAAGGAGATAGGTTGCTGAGCTGTTAAAGGAGGGGAGTCAATATGGTTTGATGGGTATAACGCCACGCGACCTTCAAACATTGTCATTGACCTACAAATCTGTAGACAACCTATACATTGTATACCAATCTACGCACGGAGACATAACAGTCGACGCATCAAACTTTCTTGAAATATATTATACAAAAACGAGACAAGATTTTCTGAAATCATGCAAAAGGAAACATACATGAAATGTGTCAAATATATGGCATTTCTCACACTCATATTTGGAAGGTAACTTGTTTGCCAATGCTCCAAAATTGAAACACTTTCGACATCTGTTAATGCAAGTACAATTCGGGAATTTTTTAAGATATGACAAAAGTATATAGCCAAGTGTACGGTTTCAGGAACTGGCTGATTCAAACTTTATTAATTAGTTATATATTAGTCTGTTTTATTTCATTTTCGCATAATGTTTGGATCGTTTTGCCAATAACTAACAGAATCTGTCTTAGTCTGTCATTGCCCAGATATGATGGCCTATGCCTTTAATACCTTATGAAACGGCAGTTATGAAAATTGTCGTTCTATCAGTATGGCTAAATCATTTTCGTTATTAGTTGTTATTTCAAGAACCAGAGCCAAATACTAGATACCACCGCTCATATCTGATTCATTGTCAAATTTCAAGTAATTTTGCAGAATTTTGGGAATTTTCATTTGGCAAAAATTCGGTTCCCTAATACTGCATAAGTTTGAGTAAGACTTATTCAGTGTTCACGGACAAAAATTTAATGCTATAGTGAAGTCATAAACAAATCGACTTCACAGTTAAACTCTTGGTATTCGTGCACAAAACCCGTTTAATTTAAATTTCACAAATTTTAATTTTCACAAAATACTGAATTTTGGCGAACGCAAGATAGGCAGATTTCATTCAGAGGGTAATGTGTAATGTTGTCATCAATAGTTTTGCGATGAATTTCAATTCAATAGCGATCTGTAACAATTTTAATGCGACATCATGCGATATAATGGAGGGTGGCACCAATATCAAACTAGATGGGGACAACAAAATCAAACTGGAGGGGCCACCAAATATCAAACTGGAGGGGGAACAATATCAAGCTGGAGGAGGCACCAATATCAAACTGGAGGGGGCACCAATGTCAAACTGGAGGGGGCACCAATACCAAACTGGAGGGGCACCACTATCAAACTAGAGGGGGCACCAATATCAAACTGGAAAGGACACCAATATCAAACTGAAGGGGGTGCCAATATCAAACTGGAGGGGTACCAATATCAAACTGGAGAGGGACACCAATATCAGGCTGGAGGCGGCACCACTATCAAACTGTAGGGGCCACCAATATCAAACTGGAGGGGACGCTAATGTCAAACTGTAGGGGGCACCAATATCAAACTGGAGAGGGACAACAATATCAAACTGGAGCGGTACCAATATCAAATTGGAAGGGTCACCAATATCAAACTGGAAATGGCACCAATATCAAACTGGAGGGGCACCAATATCAAACTGGAGTGGCACCAATATCAAACTAGAGGGCACCAATACCAAGCTGGAGGCGGCACCAATAGCATGCTGTACAGGAGAGCCAATATCAACCTGGAGAAGGGCACCACTAACAAACTGGAGGAGGGCACCAATGCCAAACTGGAGGGGAACACCAATATCAAAGTGGAGGATGCGCCAATATCAAACTGGAGGAGGACACTAATATCAAACTGGAGGAGGCATGAATATCTAACCAGAGCGAGCAACAATATCAAGCTGTATGGGTCCAACGTCAAGCTGGAGTGGACACCAATATAAACTGGAGAGGCACACCAATATCAAACTGGATGGGCACCAATATCAAACTGGATAGGAACACCAACGTCAAAATGGAAGGGGCACCAACTGAGGGGCGCCAATATCAAACTGGAGAAGGGCACCAATATTATCTATGGGTGCAATAATATCTAACTGGAGGGGCACCAATATTAAACTGGAGAGGGGCCAGTATCAAACTGGAGGGGGCACCACTAACAAAGAAATTTTCAAAAAGGCCCATTGGACCGGAAGTACCCCAAAACGATCGTACATATTTCTATAAGCTATCATAATATACTGGCAATATTAGGTTCATTTCGTAGCGTTCTATGTACCAGTGTTACATACGACATGTCGTATGTAACACTGGTTACGTACGGCATGTCGTATGTAACACCGGTTACATACGACATGTCGCATGTTACACTGGTTACGTACGGTATGTCGTGTGCAACACAAGTTACATACGACATGTCGTATGTAACATATCCTACACACGACATGTCGCATGTAACAAAAATTTTTGAGTAGATGGGCGCATTTATTCTGTGAAACAGCAGCAATTTCGTTGCCTCCCCAAAATTGATGATCTACGGCCACACCACAATAATCTAGGTTCCTGTAGTAAGAACATCGCCGATGATTGGATCCTCGCAGTTTAATGCGCGACTAAACTTAAAATGACCCCGCCTAAAATCCTATTTTTACAATTACCATATTTTTTGTAGCAGAACGCTTCTTTGTGATTGCAAAATGTAGCAAAAACATTTAAGAACATCGGTAAGGTGGTATGAACCCAGTCACTGGGGTGTACCGTGCTTGCCAGTGCATCCACGGTGCCGGTCCCAAGCCCTGATAAATGGGGAGGGTTGGCGTCAGGAGGGGCATATTGCCGTAAAATTCCGCCATAGCTAAACATGAATATGTGGCTACAAAATTGACAAGATCATGCTAGGGCGTCCCCCAGAAGCAACGCGCAGCATTATCGCCGTGATGCTGCGACAAATGGGCTACGGCTACGGCTAGGAGCGGGTACGGCTGTAGAAGATAGCTCTGAGGAGGAAGGAGAGGCGCCGTACTATGACAAAAAAAATGATCGTCGGAACTCTGAATGTGGAGACTATGAGTGGCAAAGGAAAGGAAATTGTCGATTTAATGGAACGGAAAGCCATGGACATATTATGTGTACAAGAAAAAAGCGGAAGGGCGCTAAAGCAAGAGATATGGGAAATGGCTAGAAATTGTATTACGCTTTAGAAGATGGTAAGAACAATGTCGTGGGAATTCTACTCACTCCAGAGATGAAGGAAAATGTACTAGAGTAAAATAGAGAGCTAGACAGAGTCATCTGGATGAAACTGAACGTGGACAATGTGGAGATGAACGTAATCAGTGCATACGCTCCTAGAGGAAAATGTAGGAAAACATGGATTTGGAACGAGAAATGCAGAGAGAGACAGAATCGTGGAGTTTGTAACAGCGAACAACCTTTCAGTCATCAATACGTATTTTGAAAAGAGACCGTCAGGGAAGTTAACGAACATCAGCGGTGATAGGAACTCGCAAGTAGATTATATTCTATGTCGAAGAAAGGAGATGCATAATGTTCAAGATTGCTATGTATTATGCATCATTCACAGAGAAGTGCGTGCTCGAATTGCACACCGTAAGCTATTGCAACGACCATATTGTAAGAAAGTAATATTGTCTTGGCATTATGTGATTGCAAACATAGCGCAATCGATGGCGCAGGCTAAAATATTGCTGCTACAATAACATAGGCTTTATTGCACCCTCAATAGTAGAACCAAAAATATCGCCGCTGCAATAATATTGTGTTGTGTTGCACAACCGCAGAACGGTCGAGTTATTGCTGCGTCAGAAGCAGCTAGTTGCTATTATAGCAACAATATAATGCTTACGTAGATGTTAAAGTAGGCCAATGTTGAATGTGTTTTAAAAATGGAAAATTGTTTCACATATTTTATGGAGCAATCTTTTGCTTCCTACTGCTTGAGAGCTATGAGTAAACGGAATTCGTCGAACTGCAAAGAGCTGCTTCTTTCACGAACGACCTCCGGCGGGTGTTGCGCTACTAGAATACATACGGTGGATATCAGCTTTATTGCTCGCTGTGATATTTACAATTTTAGCAACAATGATTATATTGATTTAAGAAATAATTCAATGCACAACAGGATAGACACACAGATAGTGCATATCTAGATGCATTGTACAACAGACACCGATATTCTATATTTTAGTTAAAGGTGGCTATTCGCAGTCATAACAGGAAGGTTGCATAGCATCAAATATTACGTACGTCAATCGTTACATGCTGTCTTCGCTTGGTTTGAACCGTATTGCTACCAATGTTTGATCAAGATTTTTCGCGCAAACTCATGCCAAATCTTTTTAACTAAGTTTTGTTGTACAAAAAATTTTTCGATATCGATCGAACTCTGACTAAAGCTATGTATGACAACAATGTAAAGTTATTATATTTGCAACCAAGACGAGATCACCACATATAAAGCTGGAGGGAGATACCACTGCTAACCTGGAGGGGGCACCGATATCAAACAGGAATGGACACCAATATCAAACTGGAAGCGGCACCAATAATAAACTGGATAGGCACACCAATATCAAACTGGATGGGGAACCAATATCAAACAAAAGCTGGTACAAATATCAAACTGGAGGGAACACCAATACCAAACTGGAAAGAGCGCTAATACTAAACTGGAGGGGGCACCAATATCAAACAGGAGGGAAAACCAATATCAATCTGGATGTGGCACCAATAACAAACTGAAGGGGGCACCAATATAAAACTGGAGGGGGTACCACTGCTAAGCTGGACCTGGGCACTACTATCAAACTGGAAGGAGCACCAATATCAAACTGGAGGGGGCACCAATATCAAACTGGAGGGGCACTAATATCAAATAGGAAAACAGGAGGGAACACCAATATCAATCTGAAGGGGGACACCAATGTCAAACTTAAGGGGCACCAATATAAAACTGGAGGGAGATACCACGGCTAAACTGGAAGGGGCACCACTATCAAACTGGAGGGAGCACCAATATCAAACTGGAGAGGGCACTAATATCAAACTGGAGGGGCACTAATTCCAAACTGGAGGGGGCACTAGAATCAAACTCAGTGAACATTATATTGTTGCTACAATACCGACTAGCTGCTGTTGATGCAGCAATAACTCGACCGCTTTGCGATTGTTCAACACAACCCAATGTTATTGTAGCTGCAATATTTTTGATTCTTCTATGAGCGGTTCAATAAAAGCCAACGTTATTGTAGCAGCAATATTTTAGCTTGTGCTATTGATTGCGCTATGTTTGCAATAACATAATTCCACGACAATAATGTTTTCTTACAACATGGTCGCTGCAATAGCTTACGGTGTGCAGTTCGTGCACGCACTTTTCTGTGAATGACGCATTACTGGGGGAAGCTGTGGCGAAACAACATAAAGTGGTAGTGTGCAAAATTATTATAAAAACAAAAAGAAAACATGTGACGGCGAAGGTGAAGAAAGCCAGGTGGTGGAAACTGAACATAGAAGAACACAGCGTGGAGTTTGTGGTGAAGGTGAAGGCGATTTCGGAAGATGAAGAGTCGAAGACGTGGGAGCGAGCAAATAAAGGAATACGAGAGACAGCAGTTAATGTGCTTGGCAGAACATCAGGAAAAACGGGAAAGAAGGAAGAGACGTGGCGGTGGAACGTGCAAGTGCAACATGCCATAAAAACCAAGAAGGCAAAGAAGAAAGAAAGAGACCTTGATAGGAATCCGGAAACGATTGAGAGCTACAAGTAGGCAAACAAAGATACAAAGAGAGCAGTGGCGAAGACGAAAAACAAGGCGTATAAGGATCTCTACAAATGTTTGGCAGAGGGAGAAGAAGGAATACATAAAGCTATCAGAATTGCTAAGCAGAAGAATAAGGAGTCGCAGCATGTGTAGCATGGCAAACAAATCAAAAGCAGTGAAGGCACGGGGCTGACAGAAGAGGATGAAGTAAAGACGAGATGGAGAACGTTTTTCGAACAACTTATGAACGTCGAAAATGAGAGAATTGCAAGAGAAATACCACCAGCGGCAGAGAGGCGAGTTGTAGATGTATAAAGGACTGAAGCACTGAACAAAATGAAGAGTGGACAAGCCGTGGGACCAGATGACATCCCTATTGAGGCATGAAGAGCGCTGGGCGAGGTTGGAGTGGAGACGCTGTATGTGTTTTCACGCAAATAATGAAAACCGAGAAGATGCCCGTGGAGTGGAGTGAAAGCGTACTAATACCGGTCTTCAAGAATAAATAGCGATGCACTAGACTGTGCGAACTACAGAGGGATTAAGCTCATGGCTCACACGTTGAAGCTATGGGAAAGGATCATAGAAAGGAGACTGAACGAAAGGGTATCAGTATCGGACCAACAGTTTGGTTCCATGCCAGGTAGACGTATAAATCACGCAATTTTTGCATTGCGGCAGCTGATGGAGAAACACAGAGAAGGAAATGAAGATCTCTACTGCGTATTTGTTGACCTCGAGAAAGCGTATGACAGGGTGCCGAGACAAGAGATATGCAACTGTTTGAGAATGAAAAACGTTGAGGAGAAATGCAGGTTTCACAGAATAATGAGTGCAAAAAGTGGGCACTTTTCTCTATAACAGCCGTCTGCAAGAAACTAAAATCTCTAATGGACAGGTATATGATATTTTAGTTTCGTGAAAACAGCTGCTAGATATTTTTGTCTTTAGTGACTGCTTGTTAGATATTTAAATCTCTAACAGATAGCGTAAAAGATTTTAGTCTCATACAGATAGCCAATGAATACAAAAATCTCTAGTAACTAGTTGTTAGAGACTAAAATCTCTAACAGCTAGCCGTTACAGATTTTTGTCTCTAATGGCTAGCTGTTAGGGACTTTTGTCTCTTACAGCCAGCTGTATCATACAAATATCGCTTACAGCCAATCGTTAAATATTTGAAATTCTAATGAATAGCTATTAGAGACTTTTGTATTTTATAACTGGCTATAAGAGACAAAAGTTTCTAACAGATAGCCATTAGAGACAATAATCTGTTATGACTAGCTGCTCTAACAGCTAGTTGTTAGAGACTTTTGTATTTATTAGCTATCTCTATAAGACTAAAGACTGTTACAGCTATCTGTTAGAGATTTAAAAATCCAATACAGTTTCGTTGCCAACCATCTGTTATGCAGGTTTCACAGAATAATGAGTGCAAAAAGTGGACAGTTTAGTCTTTAACAGCCGTTTGCAAGAAACTAAAATCCCTAATGGACGGTCATATGATATTTTAGTTTCTTGAAAAAAGCTGCTAGAGATTTTTGTCTTTAATGACTGCTTGTTCGATATTTAAATCTCTAACAGATAGCTATTAGAAACTTTTGTATTTTATAACCGGCTGTAAGAGACAAAAGTTTCTAACAGTTAACCATTAGAGACTAAAATCTCTTACAGCTAGCCATAACAGATTATTGTGTTTAATGGTTAGCTGTTAGAAACTTTTGTTTCTTACAGCCGGTTATAAAATACAAAAGTCTTTAATAGCTATCCATCAGAATTTCAAATATTAAACGGTTGGCTGTAAGAGATTTTTGTATGTTACAGCTGGCTGTAAGAGACAAAAATTTCTAACAGCTAGCCGTTAGAGACAAAAATCTGTTACAGCAAGCTCATTATTAATATTGGCGACCTCTACAGTTTGATATTGCTGCCCCCTCCAGTTGGATATTGCAGTTTGATATTGGTGTCCCCTCCCAGTTTGATATTGGCGACCCTCCAGCTTGATATTGATGCCTCTTCCAGTTTGATTTTGGTGTTTCTTCCAGTTTGATATTGTTGCCCCCTCCAGTTTGATAGTGATACCCCATCCAGTTTGATATTGATGTCCCTCTCCAGTGTAATATTGGCAACCCCTCTGGTTTGATATTGGTGCCCACCTCCAGTTTGGTATTGGTGTCCCCGTCCAGTTTGATATTGGTGCCCCTCAAATTTGATATCGGTGCCCCTCCAGTTTGATCGTGGGGCCCCTTCCAGTTTGATATTGGTGACCCCTCCATTTTGACACTGGTGCCCCTCTCCAGTTTAATATTGATGTCCCTTCATTTGATATTGGTGTCCCCTCCAGTTTAATATAGGTGTGACCCTCCAGTTTGATATTGCTTCCTTCCCATTATTATATACACCTTTGTTTATACTTACTAAATAATCTTTGTGGTCCAAGGACAGCAGTTCTTGTTGCATTCTTGACTTGCATTATGCTGCAAAAGCTTTATGGGGAAAAGGTAGGGGTTAAGGTTTAAGGTAAATTTTCCAAGGATGTAAATATTGCTTATAATGTAGCTCCAGTATCCCCACTTATTGGCACGTATAGATATATTTCCCAAGGGTGTACACTTTTGGCTCTAGGCTCGACTTTATAGCAGAGTAAAACCATACTTGGCATGATGTCTCTCGTTTAAGCCAACAGCAAGAGCCGGACCAGCTCTTAAAAGATCCAAAATCAACTATATATAGTTAGTGCGTGGGTTTTTACATTATGTTTTCTGAGCAGAGCAGAGCCTTCTTCTACAGCAAAGAGCTGTTCAGAGGAAAGTCTGGTATGAATTGGGAAAAGCCAAGCCAAAGTACTTGGTTTGTGTGAGACAGCCCCGAGCCGTACATGGTTTAGAAAGAGCCGGGCTTGAAATCCTGGCTTTCTCATCTCTAGTGTATAATGCATCATTTACCTTAATATGTGTGCATCTGTGGCAGAATTTTGTCACAGAGCCAATTCCGGCTTCATAGATGAAAATCATGCTATTATAACTGGAAGGAAGTCTTACGAGTACATGACTATATGTATCACTAATTTCCATTTTTCAGGATTTTTCATTGTCGCCATATATTTGTGGCTTTTAGAGCCGATTCCGGCCATGGTTACAATTTATCAGCCTCGGTTTACTATTAGCTAATCTATTTGTAGGGTGTGGCTCGGCCAAAAAATGTCACTGGCTAATCGCGGGTAGCCGAGTTTGACTTTAGAGCAGACTACGACAAAATCCGGCCCTGCAGCGCACATCTGAAGGTAAATGTTGCATAGCACTCGGGGGAGAGCAGATTATCACCCTGTCCCCATCGGCGCGTTCCCAATACGCCATTGGGAGGTAGCCTTACCTTTTTGAGGCTCCCCATCCCTAATCCTCCTCTCCCCGGAAGTCATACCTTCATCGCGCGTTTTGGCAAAAATGGGCATTAATTGGAAGCAAATGAGCAAAAAATAAAGTGACCGCTTAACGATTTCGTCGCACCAACCCCCCCCCCCGCCCGGCCAACCGGCTGATCCCCACCTGGAGACGACCTTTCCATCTCACAGCGCAAGCGCCCGTTATTCATTTGAGACATCGAACTTCGCCCATGTAAGGATACACTATAATGTAAAAGGTGCATTTTGCTGAATCGAACATGAGTTCGTTAGTTTTTGTGTAACGTACTTGCTCAGATTCACCACAAAGTTCTGGAGCTTAAACTTTTGTAGGTAGCTGCTAATTTTGTTAATGCGTCTTCGTTGTAATTTCAACATTTTTGCAACAAAACCTATTAAAGTCGTAAATACGGGGCACTCTGCTTAATGCTACAAATGATACACATACCGGTGAGCGATAACTTTAGCGCCTTTATTACAGGAAGCCTTGTGTCCAAATTAACATCCTGTTGTTCGAAATAGAAACCTGGCCTTTATTATAAATCATGTTCATTAAAAATAAATGTCCATATGCTATTTACTTCTACTCCGCTTATCTTGCTTTTGGGTTAGCTACGTTTCCTAAGTTAAGAGGACAATTAATTTTCCTGTAAGACGGCGGAAAATAAATTCCAGGTAACATTCAAAATACCTAATACCCGCGTACCCACGCACTACCTAGGTACCCGATTTTGGGCACCCGGGTAGTAGCGCCCATGCTTAACATTAATATTATGTACTACTACAAAACAGGGCTGTATACATTTATGTGGTTTTTTGAGCTATATCGGAACTCTGAAAAGGGCAACTTGTCCACGGACAATTGGTATTCGGACAGTTTGCACCTGTACAATTCTCCGCTTAGACAACTCGTCCCGGCCAGAATGACAACCAGGGTGAAGCTTAGTCTTAGTAAGCGCATGAATTGTCAGTGCACAGTTACATATAACATTTATATTACTAACTATTTTTCCATTGATTAATGCGATTTGATTAATGTATGTAACTATATTTAAATATGATTTTATAATTTGTGTATGCGGTTTCGTTTATGGGTACAATTTGTTTCGAGACGAAAATTACGTTAGAGTTGGAATGTTGAGGTTTCAAATTTTAACTTAGACTATATTTTAAATTCATTGCATGCACGTATACCACACATCACACTACGCATTGTAATAAATATAGATTTGACAATATATAAGAAGCTCAGCGAAACTGTCTGTTTGCTGCTTATTTTGTTTGGACAGTTGTAGCGGTCAATTAACGACGAAACTGTGTTTTACACTCGAAGACTGACTAAGAAAATGTGTGTAGGGAGCACTCAATTAGGAGCAAAAATTTTAAGAGCGATACATAGTTACGTAGCTAAATCATCGTGAAATGCAAACAAATGTCTCGCCATTGCACTGCGTAGCGTAATGCGGTGACCGTGTTGTAGTTTTCCCAATTGTTGTGCAGACATAGTTTTCACATGTGTAATGAATACGTACCAATCTCCGCCCATGATCAGAGAAACAAATCAACTTAACACATGGCCCTGTAAAATGTAGGTAGGATGAATATTCATTAGTCACTTGCAAATTTTTCAGATTAAGCTTGCGTTAACAGAACACCGGGCGAATGGTTTATTGGCTTAATTTATATAGCTATGGTGCATGATCAGCTTGAAATTGTCCAAACTAATATTCATAGCAGAGGGGGACTTTTCGCGCATGCCGGTACTCACGGGCATCAGGAAATGCACGGGCAGTGCGTACCCACGGGTGGCTATAGACTGAAGACCGTATAGCTTCGATTATGTAACCGCTGTCTTCACAGGTTTATTATGTGTTATGTTTGAAAATGTTGATGTGGCTTTAAATTAACTGTGAGAATAAATGTCCTTATAGTCACGCATGCATAAAATATGAATTTTAATTATTGAAAACACAGCAACGCATCCGAGAATTGCATTAGTAACTGTGACTATTTTTAAAATCTCGAAATATTGTAACAGCTCGTCTCATATATTGCACATCTATTTCAGAAAGGAAACCTTGAGCTTGTTTCAGAAAAATAATATGACTAGAATGCGCTGTTGCTCGCTTCATAAGAAAATAGAACAAATTAGCGTAGCCTACGTGCAACAAATGGCGCGCACATTTAATGTGACACAGTTTACGCAAGCTTCCTAGTGGAAAACATTATAATGGTGCTGGACGACTGTGAAACCCAAGACGCCAATTGGAACGATCAATATCGCAGATTTTATTAAAAATTATTTTTTGAACCTTGTCAAAACCACATAAAACCTATATCGCTGAAATACACTAATAGCCACGTAGCGACGATTTTTACACATATAAAATAATGCAGGCTTATTTTTGTTGGTCCGACAAAACCAGCAGTCAACACTACTCTACTTAATTCAAACTTTATAAATAAAATGCTCCAAAATGGAACTATATAAAAAAGTGTGGTAACATTCAAATACAGAATGCAAGACTACATTAAAAAACCGGCGAAATTTCAAGGTGTGGAGTTGTCACCCAAATGTGTGGAGTTGTCGAAATGTGGACCCAAATCATGCATGTACATATTGAATACACAATTGTGGTCCACATACGTCAACATGGAGCGATAAATGCTAGTAGGTACAGAACAAACCGGAGGGCGGCACCAATATCAATCTGGAGGGGGCACCAATATCAAACTGGAGGGGGCACCAATATCAAACTGGAGGGGGCACCAATATCAAAATGGAGGGGGTCGCCATTATTAAACTGGAATGGGCACCAATATCAAACTGGAGGGGAGCACCAATATCAAACTGGAGGGGGGCACCAATATTAAACTGGAGGGGATGCCAATATCAATAATGAGCTTGCTATAACAGATTTTTGTCTCTAACGGCTAGCTGTTAGAAATTTTTGTCTCTTACAGCCAGCTGGAACATACAAAAATCTCTTACAGCCAACCGTTTAATATTTGAAATTCTGATGGATAGCTATTAGAGACTATTGTATTTTATAACCGGCTGTAAGAGACAAAAGTTTCTAACAGCTAACCATTGAATACAATAATCTGTTATGGCTAGCTGTAAGAGATTTTAGTCTCTAATGGTTAACTGTTAGAAACTTTTGTCTCTTACAGCCGGTTATAAAATACAAAAGTTTCTAATAGCTATCTGTTAGAGATTTAAATATCGAACAAGCAGTCATTAAAGACAAAAATCTCTAGCAGCCGTTTTCAAGAAACTAAAATATCATATGACCGTCCATTAGAGATTTTAGTTTCTTGCAAACGGCTGTTAAAGACTAAACTGCCCACTTTTTGCAATCATTATTCTGTGAAACCTGCATTACAAGCTATTGCCAATACAATTCCTTCTCCAACGGGTCGCTACAGGCTATCGTATAAGCTCGTCAAGAACAAATTAATTGTGAATCAGTATCGTGACTTGGGATCCTAGAAATCATACGATTACCGTAAAGTAAACAAATCCACAACAGTAATTTGATCGTAGACACTGATGACGGCGATAAGAAATGTCTAGGACAAATCAGATAACCAGACGTAACCAGCATAGGCAAGTTAGTGATAGAAAGCATTGATATAGAATCTAGCAGCAACCTGTGGTACAGCGACGAGCGAATCGTTGCTGCACCATAGGCGAATAGAGGCGAGGATTAAATTAGGGTTGGGGGTCGCGGCAAAGCTTGATTTTATAAAACAACCCCTAAAACTTGAGAGTACATCGCAACAAATGTTTCCCTGGTATCATGACCTTCCAAAAAAGAGGGGATAGGGTAAAACCGAAATGGAGCGGGGGAGAGTGTAAAACCATATAAGCGCGTTTTAATCGGCACACTTATATGATGAGGCGAGAAATATACACTTCTCAGAAAGCCATCATATACTTTTAATGAAACAAACTCATTCGGTCAACCAACCTTAATTTTAGTCTTACATTGTTTAGTTGTTTTTTGCGTGATAAATCCACCTACTGATGGAGTCGTTTCAGGTGCGGTTGATTGACGTCGTTCGACTAAAACCACCGTTAACGTCCATGCTTGTCACGTCAGTTGATACGCATTTAGAACACGTTGGATATTTGATTTTACCAGCACACGCAGAATATAACATATTAGATGGTAGAAATTAACGTTACGATGTTGTTGATATCCTGGGATAAATATAAGGCCGCAGTAATTGTGGCATAATTTTATTAAAGAACATTAATATTTTCCAGGTTTTACCAATCAACATTCCGATCCATATTAGTTGAAACATTCCCTCGGGAGAAATTTGCTGCATTATATATACATCTGTAATTTAGTTGACCGCAAATGTCATGAACCTAAAACCATATATCTAAAATTTCATATATTCTATTTTGACGAACTCAACTGACCAGATATGTAATTGTCAGCGAGAACACCACATCTTAAATCGTTCTATCCTAATTCATGTCGTTTACATGTTAATATTCACCCTCCTGTATTATATTCACCCTCCTGCATATATTATCCTGAAAACTATAATGTAATAAACATTTATATATTCTATATTAGGTTTGTTTGAAGTACATAGTGGGAAAACAAAACTTTAGAGCTTGTATAAAATGGAAACAACATGAATTATGTTAGAGTAAATTGCAAGTTTCAAATTCCCGCCAACAATTTTATCTGATCGTCTGTTTTTGATTAAAATCGAAGATAAAAAATGTTATATGATTTTGAGTACTGGATATTTAACTTTAAGGAAAAATGCTTTGTCGAATTCACTTACGAACAAATCAAAAGGCACTAGCACACAGTTTCCTAAGATTCGTTGAGTCTTGTTTGTCTGTCTCGGGAGTGTCAAATAATATACATGGTAAATTTGTGATGCGTATTATTTACATAAATAATTGTCAAATAAATGAATCATTGGAGCTGTTCAGAGAGCAATCCAGGTTGGTAATTAAAAATTATTCTGTCGCGTAACAAGTGAAATTCTTTTCGCTGCATTTATTGGACAACCTAAGCATCTTAATATAGCTAAAATGAATATATCACCATGCAAACACAACTGTTGTTAAATCCGATGTGCAAACCTGACAATATGTATCTATTTCGGTAAAAGATAGCATTCCAATTTCATTTAATAAATTAACCAATAACTTCATTACATTACGTTTGTTTTAATATTTTACAAACAGGATGTTCAAATACAAATATAGCTGTAATTAGTTGTAACGGAACGGGCGATTATTTATTCAACCTACTCCCCATGGGGAGAGTATCCAGGCCGTTGTAGCTTTACGATAGCCCACCTCGCATCCCCACAAATTATACACCCCGTTGAGACTAGGCTGACGCACCCCTTCTAAAACCTTACTGTTCAGGGTGGGGCTTGCATTAGTTGCTCACGCGTCTAGAGGTGCCAGAGGTCTCCCCGGCATAACTGTCCCGGTCGGGACCAATGGCCCGAAATGGGCAGTACTACTATGCCTCCACTTATGTCGGACCAACGTTGTTTGAACCCCTGTATAATCATTGCTTTATTGGTCCGTCCTCTCCTAGAGAAGACTCCGTCCTCCGTCAAATGTAAGATTCGCTCGTCGCTACACCATAGGTTGCTGCTGGATTCTATATCAATGTTCTCTATCACTAACTTGCCCATGCCGGTTACGTTTGGTTATCTGATTTGGACTTGACATTTCTTGTCGCCGTTATCAGTGTCTACGATCAAATTATTGTTGTTGTAGAAAATTGAAATTTTCTTCACTTCACTTTAATGAACACCACAGTAGAAATTAAAAACACACAGACACTTTGCCCAGTCCTGTATTTATACATACAGTTCTTCTTTCAATTATGCTAAACAGTAAGCTATCCATCATCGTTCTACAGTTCTCAACAGTTGTGGATTTGTTTACTTTACGGTAATCGTATGATTTCTAGAATCCCAAGTCAGGATACAGATTCACAATTAATTTGTGCTTGACGAGCTTATACGATAGCCTGTAGCGACCGGTTGGAGATGGAATTGTATTGGCAATAGCTTGTAACAGATGGTTAGCAACAAAACAGTATCGGATTTTTAAATCTCTAACAGACAGCTGTAAGAGACTTTAGTCTTATAGAGGTAGCCAATAAATACAAAAATCGCTAACAACTAGCTATTAGAGACTAAAATCTCTTGCAGCTAGTCATAACAGATTATTGTCTCTAATTGCTCTCTGTTAGAAACTTTTGTCTCTTACAGCCAGTTATAAAATACAAGTCTCTAATAGCTATTCATTAGAATTTCAAATATTTAGCGATTGGTTGTAAGAGATTTTTGCATGATACAGCTGGCTGTAAGAGACAAAAGTCTCTAACAGCTAGACTTTAGAGACAAAAATCTGTAACGGCTAGCTGTTAGAGATTTTAGTCTCTAACAACTAGTTACTACAGATTTTTGTATTTATTGGGTATCTGTGTAAGACTAAAACCTCTTACAGCTATCTGTTAGAGATTTAAATATCTAACAAGCAGTGATTAAAAACGAAAATATCTAGCAGCCGTTTTCAAGGAATTATAATATCATATAGCCGTCCATTAGAGATTTCAGTTGCAGACTGCTGTTGGAGACAAAAGTGCCCACTTTTTGCACTTATTATTCTGTGAAACCTGCAAAATACATCTGGCTTATACAGGATATGTACGAAAGTTGCAAGACCAGAGTGGGGTGCGCAGTGGGGACTACGAACGATTTTTACGTGAAAGTGGGACTGCACTAGGGCTCAACACTCAGCCCGTTTCTGTTTATTACCGTTATGGATTGCATCACAGATCAGATCCAGAAGGCGGCGCCGTGGGACATGATGTTCGCGGATTATATAGCTCTGTGTGGAGTCACATGCGGTAAAATGGAAGAACACCTAGAGGAGTGGCGGAGAGCTATGGATGATGGTGGAATGAAGGTGAGCAGGCATAAGACGGAGTATATGTATATGGGAGAGCAGGACGCCGCAGGAGAGATCTTAATTCAGGGAGAGAGGTTAAAACAAGTGCAGGAGCTCAAGTACCTGGGATCTACAGTGCAGCGGTCAGGAAGCTCAGATGGAGAGGTGGCAATGCGGATTTAGGCGGGCTGGGCAGCATGGAGAAGGATTGCGGCGGTGATGTGTGATCGGCGTGTGCCGGTGGCGGTGAAGGGGAGGATGTTCAAGACGATGGTGCGACCAGCAATGCTGTATGGCATGGAATCCGTGGCGGTGACTAAAGTACAAGAAAAGAGAATGGAAATTGCTGAAATAAAGATGTTACGTTACAGTTTCGGTAAGACTGGACTAGATATAGTGAGGAATGATACGATTAGAACTACTCTGAAAGTCGGCGAGATAAGCAAAAAGTTGAGAGAGAACAGACTCCGGTGGTATGGACACGTGTTGAGACGGAAGGAAGAATATGTTGGGCAAAGGACGAGAAAGATGCAGGTTGGAAGAAGAAGAAAAGGTCGACCGAGGCGATGTTGGCTGGACACGGTGCGAGACGATATGAAGGCGACTGGCGTCAAAGAAGAGGATGCATTGTATAAACTGATGTGGCTAGGGCAGATCCACAGCCGCGACCCCACTTAGAGTGGGACAAGCCTGTAGAAGAAGAAGAAGAAGTAAAGTGGTATGAAATGGGTTATTTTTGGTTCGCAAATTTGTCAGTGAAATCCACAAATTGTTGAAAACATATTTTTGCGAGTTTTAAATTCGTGCGGTTTATTGGTGAACAATGTTACAGGAAGGCATCACTCGGCACCCTCGATGCAATAACTCAGCGATATAAACTTTTTTAAACATGTTGTTCAACATTCAAAATCAAGAATTTATAAACTCGTACGTGAACGCAAACGTATATTCTTTGGCAAATGTTCGCGAACACAATCGCAGTTCTTAAATATATTTTTGTATGGATTATTTTGTCATAGAGAAATACGCAAGAGACATCAAGCATGTATGATTAAAATCACCAAGCATCAAATGTTTGCGAACATTTGCTTTTTTAAATTAAAGTTGCGCGGGATATGACTTATTAATTGTGTTTGAATTTACAATTTATTAGTGAACATTTTATGGGTAAAATTGTTCACGAACAACTTCTTTTCTATATCGTATTCGACTGTGATTCCAGGTTCATAATTTAATGATTGTACAAATTTGTTGAACATTTTAAATATGAAAATTGTTTGTTCGCGAACACTTGAACTTTTACAGAAATGTTAACTCGTTTGTGAACAAAAATTTGTTAAACTTCATTTGAGATGGCAATGTTCGCGAATGCTGAAAACTAAAAATTTTAACCACGTTCGTGTTGGCGAACCAAACGAATCCTGAATTAGTGAATGTTCTAATTAGCAGTGAACCGTCTTCTACTTATAACAAATCGCCAAAATTCTGTTCTGAGACAGTTGGTAATTTCTGGCAGTTGGATTTTACTTTGTCCAATTTTGTTAACGAAAAACCGTGCCAAATCCCCTGTTTGTTCCGTAACAATGGTTTTCGATTCCACATCGGCTTTGACAAAATAGGATGGCCGAAGGGTCATGTTAAGTTTAGTCGCGCATAAGTGTGATCGATCTCGAAACAATAAAAACATTGGACACATTTGCCAAATAATGTGATACAGTTGATGACATTTTTCAACTCATTACCATTGAATGTTTACGTTATACAACTGATCTATGAAAATTTACGTTTACTTGTTTACTTGAGTTACCTAGCGTTAAATTCAAAGTTAATTTTTATTGCTCTAACAAGATAAGATCTGGCAGATTAAATAGCAGTTTTCAATTATCGGTGTTGTACAATATCTAGCGTTAAATAGCAAAAGTGCAGTACCGCAAATCGCTGCGACCGTCTCGTACATAATGAATTTTTCTTGAATGAGTTTGAATTTAAAGAAATATGTTTAAAAGCAATTTCATATAATTAATCACGCCCGCAACTGCATTGGTAGTTCCACTTTAGGGGTGTGCATTACTGTCAGTTTGTATATTTGCCCTAACCTCTGTATAATTTTGAAAGCCCACGAGACATGTTTAACCTCTAGATATTTTATTGCAGTATTTGTTTAAAAAGCGCAATGTGACGATGTAAGCTTACCTTTGCATATCGGCGCTGGACTGCTCAGAGTGTGGTTATATTGACATGTTGCAGTTGAAGTGCCGACCATAGAAAAACCCGCATCACAACTAAATGTCACTTGTACACCTTCGATAAGCGGACTTGTGTAAGTAAAGCTTCCGTTTGTAACAACGGCAGGTGGATTACAAATAGCTGAAATGTTAACTATACACTGTTAAAGATTTTCATAACGACAAACGAGTTTAAAATACATGCCTTATAGCAGTAACGATGTTTGTTTTACAATTAATAACACATAACAAATGGCATTAAAATATGAGCAATTTATGAATACCCTAGCGACTGCAAATGTATGAAACTACAGGTCTTTTAGTCAGCCTCGTTCGATATCGGTGAACTACAGTGGTAACTACAGTGTTTTCATATAACAGGTCGTGAGCGACTGCGAGAACCATAGCCAGGAATATTTAAATGAAACTAGAGCCCTTTTAATTATTTCCTTTCGCTGTCGGTGAACTGCAGCAGTGAAGAGTTGTTTTCAGATAAGAGATTGCGAAGGATTACGATAACCATTACCGAGTAAATAATGTAGACAAAACTAGACTTTTTGGTGAATCCCGTTTGATATCGGTGAACTACAGTAGTGAAAGCTATGATTTCACATAATATATCGTGAGCGACTGCTATAACCACAGCAGGGCAAATGTAAATGCCACTGGACCCTTTTAGTGACACTCTTTAGGTATCGGACAACCATAATAATGAGATAGGCGATAGTTTTATACTTTCGATGTAAGTAATTTTGGTATGTAGTTGTACAGTGGTGCTTGTTAAAGGCGTGGTTTTTCACTTCATTGCTATAAGTTTGATGGCTGCAGTGTCTGCAGTACTACTTCGCGGAACTACTGCTTTTAGTACATCACAAGCACCTGGTTTAATGCTTAAAGACGTAAAATGGTCATCCAAAATTCATAATCTGTCTAACTATTTGAAGCAAAACAGAAGCCATGGATTTGAAAGTGGAAAGTCAACGAGTTCGCACGGACGCATGTCAGTTTTTGCGCTAGCAGATATATAAACAAATTTATAGACTTTTCGGGTAAACCCGGGTTTTCGGCTTTTCGGGTTATTGGATGACAATCAGAGTTTCATGACCGGATTTGATCTTTCGAAGCTATATTTGATGACCGGATTTGATCTTTCGAAGCTATATTTCATGACCGGATTTGATCTTTCGAAGCTATATTTCATGACCGGATTTGATCTTTCGAAGCTATATTTCATGACGGGATTTGATCTTTCGAAGCTATATTTCATCACCGGATTTGATCTTTCGAAGCTATATTTCATGACCGGATTTGATCTTTCGAAGCTATATTTCATGACCGGATTTGATCTTTCGAAGCTATATTTCATGACCGGATTTGATCTTTCGAAGCTATATTTCATGAACGGATTTGATCTTTCGAAGCTATATTTCATGACCGGATTTGATCTTTCGAAACTATATTTCATGATCGCATTTGATCTTTCGGAGCTATATTTCATGATCGCATTTGATCTTTCGAAACTATATTTCATGACCGGATTTGATCTTTCGAAGCTATATTTCAGCCCGTCAAACGTGTCGCTGAATCCTAACACATGAATTGGGAGTTTTGGGATTTATTACGAGCAACAACTTAAGGTCTTTTGTATATATACGTGACAAAAACATCAGCAGTTGATGAATCTTCAAAACATTATATATAGTTTCTAAAACCTTTAATACCTTAAATATATAAAGGAAAACTCATTGATAATTAAAAATGTAGCTTTAGTATTAGGTATTTAAGGATTTAGTGGTCACCATTATATTTATGGAGTAGAAAAGTGCAGCGATAACTATACCAGAGGCTGTTTTAAACAAATTAGCGATTACATCTAGAAAATGATTTGAAACGTCAGCATCTGACAAACAATAGGACTACCTGATTTGTAATAAAAGCTTGCAAAAGTTTATGTAGTGGTGGTGGCAGTCAAAGACTGGTGTGCTTGGGTATGGAATACAATATTCACTTACGCGAAGATGTACATAATTATTTTCGTTAGGATTGTGCGCTTCTGTACACAAGACAATACGTAATTGCCTCTGACAGGCTGCAGGAGTTGAACAATACACTTGTTCAGACTAAAATAAAACCCTTTTCTGCAGTAATTAGTTCGAAATTTGTAACTTGTGAACCGATTTAATTAAAATTTTTGCAACGTATAAATGACTTTAGGTAGAACGAATATCTTTACTATTAATCTAACACTAATGCAGGTTTCACAAAATAATGAGTGCAAAATGTTGGCAGTTTTGTCTTTAAAAGCCGTTGACAAAAACTAAAATCTCTAATGAACGGTTATATGATATTTTAGTTTCTTGAAATCGGCTGCTAGAGATTTTTGTCTTTAATGGCTGCTTGTTTGATATTTAAATCTCTAACAGATAGCTTTTAGAGACTTTAGTCTTATATAGATAGCCAACAAATACAAAAATCTCTAACAGCTAGCTGTTAGAGACTAAAATCTTTTAGAGCTAGCCATAACAGATTATTGTCTCTAATTGTCTCTCTGTTAGAAATTTTTGCATCTTACAGCCAGTTATAAAATACAAAAGTCTTTAACAGCTATCCATTAGAATTTCAAACATTTAATGGGTGGATGTTAGAGAATTTTGTATATTACAGAGGTATTTTTGTACAAGAGACAAAAGTTTCTAATAGCTAATCATTAGAAACAAAAACCTATTTAGAGCAAGCTCATTATTGATATTGGCGCCCCACTCCAGTTTGATATTGGTGCCCCCTCCATTTTGATATTGATTCCCCTCCATTTTGATATTGGTGCCCCGTATAGATTGATATTAATCCCCCAGTTTAATATTGCTGCCACCCTCCAGTTTGATATTGGTGCCCATTTCCAGTTTGATGTTGGTGCCACCCTCCAGTTTGATATTGGTGCCCCCTCCAGTTTGATACTGGTGTTCCCTTTCATTTGATGGTGGTCCCCTATAGTTAGATAGTGTTGCTACCCTCCGGTTTGATTTTGGTGCCGGCCTCCAGTTTTATATTTGTGCCTTCCTCCAGCTTGGTATTGGTCCCCTCTAGTTTGATATCGATGCTGCCCTCCAGTTTGATGTTGGTGCTCCCCTCCAGTTTGATGGTGGTGCCACCCTCCAGTTTGATATTGGCACCCCCTACAGTTTGATATTGATGCCCCCTACAGTTTGATAAAAAATGATTAGTGCAGTAAAACTTACTAGTGAAGAATTCAAAACATTATTTTAACCCAAAATGAAGCCAAATATTGATATACAAAACTAGAAAACTGTTGTTCTGCTTTAGTTCGAATGAAGTTACTGAACTTTTCACAGTGTATATTTGTGTATATGTGTTTTTGTGTTTATGCAGGCATAACATTAGTATTAACCCTTTCATGCCCAAATATATTTGTGAATCGTGAATTGTTTTACAAAATCAAGCCAGCGCAGAGATCGAACCCGGAACGTACTGGTGAAAGTTATGTAGGCAAAAACTGAGCTGTCCAAGAGCTGCTGCTCCGTTAAGAAACCCCACAATGCGAGCAAGCAACAACAACGCACTTGTAAACGTACAACATACGACAAACTCCGTAATACGCTACGGTTCGCACAGTCCGTTAGGTCCATTTGGTCCTAGTGGACATGAAAGGACTAACTTGCTCTTCACGTTGGTCGAGTACGTATAATCTTCTATTTTAGCACACTAACTGCTTGAATTAAACGTCAATATTATTAATTTCTCTATCAATAACACGTTTTCTCACATTTTAAAGCGGCTTGTTCACGTGATTATCGACACGACTGGATCTTAAACACTAAAATCCCAGCAAGAGTACAGAAATGCTCACAGGGTGCGATGGTATGTTGACCCACACCAGAGGTGTCGACTCACCCTGGTTGCTGGTGCAACAGCCTCCCCCTCCAGCGCTGTTTGGCAAAAAAATAAAAATTGGTAAATATGCAAAAATTTAAGAACATTTTAGCAATGTTTTACCTTCGCAAGTCGGAGGACTAAGATCGTACAATCCGGTCGATAAACAGGTCATATTATCGTTGCCGAGCAGGTAAAAATTGGTGTTACACGTAAAATCGACCACGTCGTCTTCGATTATAATCGTCGGTGCCGTAAATGTACCATCGACTAGAGATGGAGCCGAACAGATAACTGGAAAATAAAGAGAACAATACAAAACTTCGGGCGAAACTGTGAAAAAGTAAACTCTTGACAAAACTTTTGGGGCTTTTAAACTTTGTTTTCTTATATGATAGCGGTGTCACAGCAGTTTTTATCATTACTGACTCATTTTGATGAATAAATTAAAGGCTATTCGCTAAGAAGGAGCGTGAGGGAAAATTTTATCGCCGTTAAAAGATGTAGGTAGTGATACTGATGGGGACCATATACATATCGCAAGTATTCAAAGCAAAAGTCGAAAACTGAAACATCACATCTGACTGTGGGTCGACCAACAATAAATAAGCTAGAACACAAGCGTCTAACAATTCCACTACTAAGACAGCATTTTACTTTCACTATAATTGCTTTTAGGTATCACAAAGTGTAGTAAAATGTGACCTTTGCTACCGCATAATTTTTATCATGTTGAATATAGCATATTTTGCATTATCGTGTTTGCAGCGCTACAGGTCCGATTTACAATAACAAGTCAACCGTTTTTACCGTCGAATGCCGTTCAGCCGTCGAATGGCGAATTTATCCCCCAGTTTCATAACACAGGTCGATCGCCGCTTTTGAAGGGCGATTTGACGACAACGTCCGAGACTAAACTTTGGACCTATATGATAGTTAAAATATCTATTATTTCGGTAGAATTTTTCTAGCATAATGTAATTCGTTATATTTTGAACACACCTTGTGCCTAACATTACATAAAAAGCAGAGTCAGAACAAAGTCGAAAAATCAAAGTCACAGCGTATCGGCTGTGACAATAGGTTTCATTCAAACAAAGCATATATCAGTAAATGAAAAATACGGGTTTTACCACCCCTCCTTTTAGTTTGTGAAGTCAAATTATGTGGCAATTATTACATGTTTTGGGCCCCTCTACATATGTGGAGGTGGCGATCAGACTATAATCATAAATATGGATACGTATGGTGGCTAAAAACGTAGCGGTGGGGGTGTTACCCCCCACACAAGTGGGGATGAATGAGGCAGACATATATTTAAAATAACATCAATACTAATAATGATTAGTCAACATGTAATAGATGACCAGTAGATTGGTTGCAATCGTTGCTTGGCAACAATAAATTAGTGACATAAGCAGATATATACTTGTTTCAACTGATGTCTGAATTATACATATGGACTGTTTAAATCCGCTAAGACATATGCTTTTATGTTGTCAGAAATGCTTTATTTAGATGCACAAAATTAAGTGGGTGATGCATATAGATTTCCGACTTCAAGCGTGATGTCTAGGTAGTAAGCATTTATTTACGTGAGCGAATGACATCATCGTATTATCAGCTATAGGTGACCGAAACTATTAGAATGGAATCGAGCTAATGACATCATCGTTCCACCTGTTTATATGATAAAATGTTGTTTTAAGAATGAAAAATATTTTAGGGAGGTCAAACATATGTAGAAAAGCGATATATAAATTAGTGATTGGAGATGGACACCCGCAGTATCTAAACCAAATAAAGTCATGTCGTTGATTAACCATCGTTAGGGATTATTCACTGCATTCTAACCCTTACTTAGTTTGGAAAGGATGAATTTTATTATCTGGGGTGCATATGTGGGGTACAATTGATATATATGGGTGGATCATATATATATATGTATATGATCCACCCATATATATCAATATCAATATCAATATCAATATATATATATATATACATATATATATGCATATATATATATATATATATATATATATATATATATATATATATATATATATATATATATATATATATTGACTAATGTAAAAGCATGCGATACTGCACAATACCATAACACTATATCGGAAAATGGAGTTCGTTGTTGTTGAACGATCCTGAGAGCATAGTACTTACCTACACACATTTTATGTTTTCTCAGCTATCAATATCAGGGTTTTATGTATAAAAATTTGTTAAATATTTGGTGGGGATTTTCACCTTACTGTTTGCAAAAAAAATGGCAATGTTCTCACAATATGTTTCCACTATGATAAGGTTTTCTTAACATTATCTTTTGTATTAACTACCCTTAATATTTTCATTAAGTGTAACTGTTTAATCCATAATCTTTCACACTCTATCAGCATTTTAATTAGGTACACAAGCTAATAAATTTCAGATTATTCGTTAATCACTAAGTCGAAAAGTTACCGCATAGCTAATAATTTATAAGTTATAATTTTAATAACTTTTCAGTTAACAGCAGGAAATCTACTAAAATTTATAATAATAGGTTTTCTGCTACTCTGATTTCATTATTGGTACTTAAGATAAGCAACGTTACATAGCTAATAAGCTAGCTAATAAATTATAAGTAATAATTTAGTAACTTTTCAACTAATAGTCATAAAATAGTGAAAACTCATAACTATATGTTTTCTAATGCACTTATTGCATTTTTGCTACCTAAATAAAGATAGGTTACATAGCTAATAAGCTAGCTAATGATTTATAAATTATATTTTAATAACTTTTTAATTTACAGTCATAAACTAACAAAAATTCATATCTATATGTATTCTAATATACTTATTTCATTTCTATCATTTAAATAAAGCTAGATTACATAGCTAATAAGCTAGCTAATAATTTATATGTCATATTAGAATAACTTTTTAACTAATAGTCGTACAGTAATAAAAATACATATCTATAGGTTTTCGAGTAGGCTCATTTGATTTTTGCTACTTAAATTAAATTAAGCTAAGTTACATAGCTAATAATTTGTTCGTTATATTGGAACAACTTTTCAACTAATAGTCGTAAAGTAATAAAAATTTATAACCATACGTTTTCGAGTACGCTCATTGCATTTTTGCTATCTAAATAATGCTAAGTTACATAAGTAATAATTTATATATTACACTGTTGTTTATATAGATAATAATTTAGTTATATAGTAAACAGCTATCCGCAATCCAAATCGTGTTTGCAAATCTAAAATTCCCCCTTTTTAAGAGTTTACTGAAGTATCTCTTAAAAAGAACTAAACTGTAATAGATGTAATAAAGGTTTTACCATATTGACGACAAATACATTAAATGATAACAGTTGTTAGAAAAATCTATCGTCCAACATCACCGTTTTTAAGAATTTATCTCAAAATCTCTTAAAAAGGAATGATAGTCAGCGGCACCAAGCACCATTTAAGTCGTTTATATATGATTAGAATCTCTTAAAAAGGATGGTATCATAAAATATATTATTGGTTCAATGGGTTTTCGTTTGTTTGTATAAGTAGTGCGTATACAATCCTACATTCATTCTCTTGATTTATGCGTTTGTTTTAAATCTGTTGTAAATAATATTTCAGAGTTAGATATAATAGAATAATTCCTTAGAAGGAATGGCATTTGTATGTGATATATGTAAAATTCAATTCACTCATCGTGATCACACGGCGCGGCATATGAGATCAAGTCACCTAGGTGGTCGTTTCAACTGTGAATGGTGTGGAGTGGTATTCGATCGAAGTGATAATCTCGCGCGACATACCATCAAATTCCACGGTACAAAACCAAGCCGTGTGGCAACAGCGGAGCAAGCACTGGTCAATCAATTAGTTCCACAGGTTGTATTAGGAAGTAAACGTTAGATTAGTGACGATAAAGGTCAAATGTTAACCAAGCAACGACGCGTCGAAGATGGCGATGTCGAAGACCCAATAAAAATAAAAAGGTGCGAGCAGAGAGCAACGCTGATTGACGAAAACGATGCGGCGAGACTTTTTCAATGGACGAAGGCGCTTAAGGGGTACTTGCAAAGCTACTACATTGTACCCAATAATGTAACCAACGATCTAACAACATTTCTCAAGCAGACTCGACCGTTGTTGGAGAAGCTCATGAATCAACAGCATCGAGGCATCAAGTTTTGAATCAGCGTTCAGGTAGTGCTTCAAAATTTGGATGGACCCAGATGACAGCACATTTCAACAATAAAGTACGAACAATATTACCAGGTTCAATCATTAGTGATGTGACTAGGGACATTTTCAACGAATTGGTCAAAAAACTAGAAGATTTCGAGTCGCATGGATCAGGTTGGGTGCTTCAAGATGTCCGACATGCAGATGTTCACATCAGCACCTACCTTCCCCTCCCTGCATCATCATATCAAGAGCTACCAGATTCGATTCGTAGGAAGCATGCTTTTTTAAATGTACGAAATGAAGATAATAAATGCTTTCTATGGTCAGTTTTGGCCTCGTTAAACCCAGTCGACTTTAAGCAGCATGCAGAGCGTGTTGCAAACTATAAACAATATGAAACTGAGCTAATAAGAGAGTGGAATCATTTACACTATGTCACTACTTGATATTACTAAATTCGAACGTCAATACGATATTGCAATAAATGTTTATTGGTTGGAAGACCGTATAATTTACCCACTCTTCATTTCAGCAACTCAACATCAACATTGTATCCACTTACTATTATACAAACAACATTATTGTCTCATTCGAAGTTTGGATTCATTATTACATAACCAACGTCGGGATAAAGGTAAAAGAATTTTTGCGATAAATGTCTCGTTCCGTGCTACACTAAAGCTAATCGAGATGAACATGTTCAGCGATGTCAACATAATAAACCGTCTCGCATCGAGACACCTCCTTCAAATTCTAGTCTCAGGTTTGCAAACATTCACCGTATGCAACGATCCCCTTACGCGATATATGCAGATTTCGAGTGCATTCTCGAAAAGCTATTCACGTGTGAACCTTCAACGTCAACATCGTATGCAAATCCATATCAACGTCATACCCCTTGTGGATATGGACTTGCAAACTGTTTCGGTTGCTGTAATGAAAAAATCGAAATTGGTGAACCTCATATATATCGAAGAGACAATACTGTTAACCACTTTCTTAATAAAGTAATCCAACTATCTGAACAATATCAAACGATACCTCATAAACCCCTCAACTTATCTGACACTGAACAAGCTGAATTTGAGGCTGCAGCAGAATGTTATTTATGTAATAAAACTATGGATTCTGACGATAAAGCGCGCGACCATTGTCACCTTTGTTGTTGCTATAGAGGTGCAGCACACCTACAATGTAACATTGGATATCGACTTAGTCGGGATGTGACTGTATTATTTCATAATTTACGCAGATATGATGGACATCTTATAATGTAAGAACTTGGTATAATATGTAAGCAAAAGGGTCTTGAAACTGAATGTATCGCGAAAGGGATGGAGCATTATATGACATTTTCCATCAAACCGAAATCAAAGAAAGCTAGTAATTCATTCAAAATGGATGAAGCTGATGATGACGATGAATGCTGGGATGAAAACGTCGACGGCATTGGCTCTGCCTGGTGGTTGCGGCCTCCGCGATGGCGCAAGCGGGAACGCACGCTTCGGCTGTGCGGCAAACGGGCCACCAGGACTCACGGAAAAGGAATCGAAGACAAGACAACTGCTCTCGTCGACGACAACCTCCCGGGAGTCAACGGAGCGGATGGGGACCAGCCAACCCCTTCCTCTCCCAAATCTGTCATTGGCCAGGGCCCCCTCGACCCGTCTACGGATTTTTTAGCCTAGGCGCCAGGCACACGGTGTGCCTGGTGCAAATTCGCCTACGAACGATTCACCCGAACCCGGGGCCAGTTAGAAGAGGAAAATTACGACGAGGTGGACCGCGAGATGGAAAAGATCCTGTGATGATGGCAAATCGACGTGAAAGACGACGGGAAAAGAGGCAGGAAAAGAGGACATCGGCGGAAGTGCGGGCAAAAAGCGGAAACGGCAGCAACGCGCATGATCGGTCAACAACGGTCGTCACATGGAACCTTCAAGGCGTCTCCCTGAGGGAAAACAATCGCACCAGGCTACGTCGGATCTGCAAGGAAATCGAAAGGCGTCGATGGGAGGTGGTGCTGGTGACGGAACTGCGGGTTGACAGCAGTGGGGTGATATGGCTAGGGGACGTGCAGGACAACAACCGAATGGCAATCATCCACTCTCTTCGCGCCGGAGTGATCCTCCACGGAGGAATGCTAGAGTCGTGGATCGCCGGAAAGGAAAAGATGCATTTCTCGCCGCGAACGACAGCCGTCGTCATCGGGAATCAGCGTTTTGTGTCTGTCTACGAGCCGCTCTGGACCCATGGTAGAGAAGCCATTGACGACTATCGACACGAGGTGGAAAGCCATATTGCCTGCAGCCCAAGCAACGAGCTCCTCGTCATCGGCGGCGACCACAACTGCCAAGTCAGCAACGGATCGCAACTACCGGGTGTGAGCGGCAGATTCGGCCTCAGCACTGCGACCAACGAAGCGGGCGAAGATTTACTGCAATGGTGCGAAGCCCAAGGGCTCGCGTACGCCAACAGCTTCTACCAGCACAACAACCGAGGCACATGGTTCAGTCGGGTGTGGGGCCGGTGGTACGAGCTGGACGGCTTCTTGGTCAAGCAGCAACAGCGGCACCGGCTGGTGAAGGGACTGCGAACAGTCGAGGAGAACGTGCTGTCGGACCACAAACCGAAAGCGATGGACATCATCACGAAGTGGAAGCGACCACACCGCGAACCTAGACCGCGAGCGCCGAAAGTCAACTGGGACAGACTCAACGACGAGACCACCCGCGCGCGGTACACGGAGGAAACCGCGGAGCTTTGGGACTCCAGGCGGAACCAAGTCGACGAGGGAGCTACAAATTGGGACCTCGTATCGGGAGTGCTCACAGAGGCGGCCGCAAGCGGCGGCAAGTTGAAACGCGATGTGGCGAATCCGTGGACTGTTGGGAAAGAGGACGAACTCGGCATAATGCACGACATCAGCGCCGCCGCCACCCGAACCCGAGAGCTGAGACAGGCAAGGGCAACGAGAGCCCGGGGCGCCGCGCTGGAGCATCAGCGACAACAGGCCAAAGAAGCACTAAGGATCGCTCGGCGGACGATGAAGAACGCTCTGAGGAGATGGGAACGCGAATGGTGGGACGCAATTATTCGTGAATGCGAGGCGGCAAACAACGAAGGCGACCAAGGCCGGCTGTACCGTGCTCTACGGAAGCTAGGCGCCCGGGGGCGGAATGCGGGTCGCTCTCACACCATCACAACCGACGCTTTCAAGAGTCACTTCGAGAAAGTTTCCGAACGTCGTTTCGAAATCGAACCGTCGGAGATAGAGAAAGCCGTCGACGGAGTTCAAGACCTCCGAGCGGACCCCGTGGCGCAAGCAGCAAACCAAGCGCTGAACCGCGTCCCGAGCAGGGAAGAGATAATGTCGGAAATGAAGAGGGTAAAGGACTCGGCCCCCGGACGAGACGGCGTGAGGATGGGGTTCATCGACCACGCGTGTGGGCCGGTCAGGGAGACGGTAGTCGACATGATCCAAACGATGCTCACAACTCGCGCGAACAGCTGGGAGGCTTCGTTAAAGGTCGGCCAAATCATCCCGCTGTTCAAAAAAGGTGACAAAAACGACGCCAACAACTACCGCGGCGTATGTCTATTGGCGATGGGCAGCAGGATATTGGCGCGGGTTTTGGCGTGCCGCCTCCGCGGTTGGGCGGAGGAACTGCGACTTGTCGACGACAACCAAAATGGCTTCAGACCGGGCCGCTCAACCGCCGATGCAAATCAAATTTTTGTACGCATAGAGAAGGACGTAGCGGATCTCGCCAAGCGCGACCCCAAGCAACGCGCCGCGGTAACCCAAGGACGACCAACTACCAACGACCGGCCTACTAGACCTCCGAAAACCGTACCCCAGGGTCAACGAACCGACGCTGTGGGCAATGTTGCAACGCTACGGCCTCGTAGGCCATTTCTTAAATGTCATACGAGACCTGCACGAGACGACACTGTACTCGGTGAAAGGGGCCGGTGGTGAAAGTGACGGATGGTACCCCGAATGGGGCCTACGCGAGGGCTCCCCGACGTCGCCCGTGCTGGTTAACGTTTTTCACCAGGCAGTAATGTGGCAAGCCAACGCGGAACGGCGACGGGTGGCGGACGCGGCGGGCAAACAGGTGGGCATCATTTGGAAATGGGTTCCGGGTAACAGCTTTCCGGAAGAAGGTCTGAGAGAAAAGCACAACAGTGAGGCAGTGCCCGTGGCGATATCGATGTCCCTGTTCCCGGATGACACAACACTGGTCGGGACGAAGGACGAAATGGAGGACGGTGTGGCGATGGTAAAGCGAGTGATTGATCGTTTGAGGAAGTCAACAACGAGGACAAGGAAGAGACTCTTGATTTCAATACCGAGGCCGGTGGCGAAATACGTATGCTGGGCAGCTGGATATCTCCGCGCACCGACGTCACCAACCGGATCCGCCTAGCCGGGGGTTATGGGCTCGAGTTAAGAATCAGCTACGGAAGTCTAAAATGTCGAAGAAAATGCAGGCCCGGATGGTGAAAGCGTGTGTAGGCAGTGCGCCACTGTTCGACTGCTCCGCGCCAGCAAAGGCCAACGAGCGCCCACGAAAAAAAAAACGCACAAAACAAAGCACACAAAAAAAAACAAACCAGGAAGCAAACGCCCCCCCAACACCCCCCGCTCAGTGCGCACATGGTACAAAAGGGACCATAAACGACTACAGGGTTTCCTCAGCAAATGCTACCGCTGGGTGTGGTGCAACGGACGAGAAGCGCCGCTTCGCCAAATGCAACGCGAGCACAAGAACATGCAGGACGTCCGGATTGAGATGAATGTTAAATCCGTCCAGTGGAAGGTCGAAAAACGCGTCCTGGAACGGATCGGTCACATCTTCCGGATGGACAACAATCGGGTAACGAAGGCAGCTGTCCTGGGGTGGTTCGAGGGTCTGGAAACAACGCAAAAGACAAAAGGGAGGAAACGAAAAACTGTGACATACTACAAACGCCTACTGAAGCAAGCGGGCATTGACGTGACCGATGCGGGACGAATCGCACAGGACCGAAAAGAGTGGCGTCGACTGCTCAAGGGACGGGCCAAGCACCTGGCCGAGTGGGAGCAGCAGCGTGGTCACCAGTTCTTGGGCGAGAACATTGTTCGTAACCAGAGGGCAGCGGGAAATGAGCAGCAACTGCAGTGCAAGTTCGATGACTGCCAGAAAGTCTGCAAGACCAAAGCCGGTCTAGCGATTCATCAGCGGCGCATGCACGGAGCGAACGCTCACAGCGCAACTTTCGTCTGCCCACTATGCGGAGAAGCCTTCCGCTCGGAAACTACTATGAAAAACCACGCGAAATCATGCACCGGGGCGACCTGCGACGACCCTAACAAGCGGAAATATGGAAGCTGCCTCAGCGTCGTATCCAAGTCAAACTTCGCACGACATCGCCGGGCGTGTACAGCTGACAAGGGTGACGGTGGTGCCCGAGGGGCGGTATGACATGCCGTCCAGGCCCGGACATACGTGGCGAAGTTCTTCATCTGCCCAAACTGTCAGCAGCCAAGGGCCGTGACCAACCGGGCACGACGTCTGCTAACCTGCCGTGGACAATAACCGAGCGGGAGAGGTATGCTCCTGCGGGGGCGAATGCCTACAAAGTCAAGTCAAAGTCAAAGTCGACGGCATTGATTTCATCCTGGGTAATGATGATGTCGCTGATGATGATATTGGATGGAATATCCGCTTTATCGACACCATCTAATCCCTCCCATCATTTCTTCAAAGGTTAGTCGAGAATTTGAAGAAAACGGGTGTCGATCAATTTCAAGCTATGAAGCATGTATTTGGAGATAAACTCAATTTAATGCTGCGTAAGGGTATATACCCTTGTATATGGACTCCGCTGACCGCTTCAACAAAACAGCATTACCCCCTCAACAAGACTTTATTCTAGTCTCACCGAAAGTGGTATTGGGGATGAAGATTACCAACAGGCTCAAGCCGTTTGGCGGGAAACGAATGTTGAGAACCTAGGTCAATACCACGACCTATACCTGAAAATCGACGTCCTGCTGTTTCGCGACGTCTTTGAAAACTTTCGATTATTTTGTCTAAACAAATTCCGTCTAGACCCCGTTCACTACATCACACTGCCCAGCTTCGCGTGGGACGATTGTCTTATGAAGACAGGCGTCAAGCTGGATCTCATCTCCGATCCGGATATGTACGCATTCTTTGAGGATGGAATTCGAGGTGATGTCGCCGTAATCTCCCACCGATATGCAAAAGCGAACAACCCATACGTTGATGGTTACAATGCTGCAGAACTCATCAACTATATAATGTACCTAGACGCAAACAATTTATACGGCTGGTCAATGGTACAGAAAGTCCCCTGTAATAATTTCAAATGGCTTTCCCAAACCTAAATCAATTCAATTGACTGGTCTTCTATCAACCCAAATGGTGACGTTGGATTTATCCTGGAAGTGGACTTAAATTATCCATATCATCTCCACGAACTTCATAATGATTACCCACTAGCACTTGAACGATTAAAGATTATCGATTTAATGTTATGTATCCCATTGTAGTGCGATTAAACAAGATCGTTCCGCACCAACTGAGAAATTGGCTCCCAATTTAAACGATAAACAGCGATATATTGTTCACATTCGCAACCTTCAGCAGTATCTTTCCCTCGGTTTAGAACTTAAAAAAGTCCACATCTCTTTCCATCAGTCTGAATGGATGGAACCTTATATAGTGTTTAATACCGAGATGAGAAAGAAGGCAAATAGTGACTTTGAGAAAGACTTGTATAAACTGCTTAATAACGCTGTATTCGGTAAGACCATGGAGAAGGTGCGAGCTTATGTAGACATTAAACTTATAACCAACGAACGGAAATTTTAAAAGTTGGTGGCGAACCCCCGTTACTCCATGTCCTCCATCTTCAGTGAGAACCTGGTTACGGTTAAAATGCACCGCAAAACTGTCAAACTGTGTAAACCCATTTATGTTGGGTTTACAGTTTTGGAACTATCAAAGTCGCTAATGTACAACTTCCATTACAATTATATGAAATCATTGTATGGTAATAAATGTAAACTACTAACTACGGATACGGATTTATTATGTCATTCGGTTGAAACTAAAGACATTTACGAGGATATGCGTGAAAAGATAACTTTCTTCGATACCAGCGATTGCCCCGCTGATCACCCCCTATTTTCCACAATAAATAAGAAAGTCCTTGGTAAAATGAAACATGAGACTGCTGGTAAACCCATCGAGGAATTCGTTGGACTGCGGTCGAAGATGTACAGTATAAAGAGTGGCGGTGTGGAAAAAAACGGGCAGAGGGTATAAAAAGGCTGTCGTGAAGAAGGATATTCGTCAAGACTATTATGACATTATATTCAGTGGCAGTAACATGAAACATAAAACGAATATGATTCGCAGTGATAAACACGTGTTGAATACAGTGACACTTGATAAGACGAGCTTATCTGCATATGACGATAAGCGATATATATTGAACGACGGTATTTCTTGATATGCGTATGGACATTGCAAAACGAATACTGTTAGTGATTAAGATTTTGTTGAATTGTTACAGGATTTGTTTAATAGTAATGATGATTTGCTTATGTATATTGATATTTTATAAAGTCTTAAAACAAAATGTGTTTAGTGATAAGGTTAAGGATGGATTCTAAACTTAAACATATATACTACAACCCTACAAGCATTGCATGTTTTTCAACTGCTCCTAAACTTTATAGAGAAGCTAAACAACGAGGTTATAAAGTAAAATTTAGGGAAGTACAAGATTGATTACGTGGTCAGGAAACATATACTTTACATAAACCCAGAAGATTAAGATTTCAGCGTAGACGTGCTGTTGTTAAAGGTTTAACTAATTTATTTCAGGCCAATTTAGCTGATATGAGTAACTTGTCATCATATAACGATGCTATAACATATTTACTTGTTGTTATTGAGTGCTTTTCCAAATATGCTTGGGTTATACCTGTTAAAAATAAGACAGCTTCTACTACTCTAAATGCATTAAAATCAGTCTTTGAGCAAGTTAAACCCCAAAATTTTCAAACGGATAATGGTAAGGAGTTTGTAAATAACCTGTTATATGATTGTTGCAAGGAAAATGGTATAAATGTTTATACTGCTAAGAATAAGGAAACAAAAGCAAGTATTGTCGAACGTTTTATACTTACTTTGAAATCAGAAATTTATAAATTTCTTACTTCCAAAAATTCTCATAGATATATTGATAATCTTCAATCACTTGTAGAAAGTTATAATAATACAGAAAACAGTTATGGTTTTACACCTTCAAAGGTTGATAATGAGGATGAAATTCGGGAAAAGTTATTTCCAGCACAAGATATTGATGTTCGATATAAATTTCAACTAGGCGATATTGTACGTGTTTACATTGAACGACTTCCTTTCGAAAGTGGATTTAACCAGTTGTGGTCGCGTGAAGCGTTTAAGTAAACAACTGTCACTCAATCGTCCAGTTTACGAGCTTGAAGATGCAAATAAGGAAACTATATTGGGAAGATTTTATAAGCAAGAGCTGCAGAACGTTAAAGTAGTGGGTGACTCGTATAAAATTGAGAAAATAATTCGCAAACGCAACACCAAAAGGAGTATAGAGTACTTTGTAAAGTGGCTTGGATACCCTAAATCATTGAATTCATGGGTACATGAAGAGGATTTACAACCGCTGTTGGGGTACACGTAGGGGTACACAAGGGTACAACATACAGCTACATAGTGGTAAATGTAAGGGATATACGGGTACAATACGCACCCGTATGGTACAGAATATAATTACACCGTGGTAAATGTAGGGGAATATATGGGTACACTAGGTACCCGTAGGGGTACAGAATAGGGGAATTCAGTGGAAAATGTAGGTGATATATAGGTACAATACGTATCCATAGGGGTACAGAATAGGGGTACACATTGATAAATGTAGGGGATACAGGGGTACAATACGTACCCGCAGGGGTGCAGAATAGGGATACACAGGGTTACAAAATAGTGGAACACACGGGTACAATATGATGGTGTTAAAGTTCTTAAAAAAGTTTAATCATGTAATCCATGATAATTTTGGATCATGTATGTAACAAGTGTAAACGATCTTATACTTCTCGTCAACATTTACATAGACATAAGGAAACTTGTACAGCTCACACAATGTCAAGCAGTGATAAAATACTTTTACCTTTGGAATTACCGTTCACATGTGTTGTGAGCGGTCAAACAGGAAGTGGAAAAACACTTTGGATTTACAAATTACTTAAACACATGTACTTTAATGAAAAGGTGGAGAATATTTTATACTGTTACAGTATTTTTCAAGATATCTACAGTACAATGTTGAGAGAAACACCCAACTTTGAACTACATGAAGGTATACCTTCTGAATTTCCCACTGACACAAGATATGGTTTATGCGTATTGGACGATTTAATGATTGAGGCTTGAAATGATAAGAAACTTGCAGCAGCATTTTCTCGTATGCGTCATAATAAGTTAAGTACAAGTTTTTGTTACACACAATTTATATCATGAAGGTAAATTCATGCGAACAATTACTCGGAACGCACAGTATACGGTTTTGTTTCCCAAGTTTAGAGATCAGTCAATGATACACACCTTGGCCTTCTAAACCAAATTTTCTTTCAAGCGCATTTGAGCAAGCAACAAGAGAACCGTATGGTTATTTCTTTCTTGATCTGAAACCAGCTACAGAGAGTATACTAAGGTGCGACAATGTATTTTCCCCGATGACAGTGAGACGTTTGTTTATTCTTAAAAAGGTTTAATTTTTAGATGTAATAAATATGTCTCGAACTGTTGAACATAATCTAGCGGCACTGCAATTTCTGGCGAGATCATCAGATAAAGTTATATGTGCTGTAATTAAAGTAGCTCCCCAGTCTTTATTTAATACATTTGCAGAAATTGCATATAATATCATACAAAACACCAAAACCAAGAGGAAAGTTCTTAAAAGCATTGCAAGCAAACGTATTTAAATTTTTAAAAAGAAAAAGTTACTTAAACCTAGTGTTATCTAGCATTTGATTAATTAGTTTAATAAACATTATGGCAAAACCAGATTTATCACTAATGTTTCCTAAAAATTTACAATCTAAAGCTAAATTGATGTTAAACAATATTAAAGATTTAAAAGTAAATGATAATAATAACGTAATTTATCCGGATAAGACTGTGGGTTCCATTATTTTTGATTTAATAAAGTATTTTGTCTCAGATGTCAACTTTTCACCTTCAAGACCTTTAGATACAGATAATAGATTAAGATGCCAGTTGTATCGGTTAGCTGGTTGGATATAATTAAGAGTGGAGGATTACAAGATAAAGAACCAATAAGAAATGAAGTGACTATTTACGAAACCAGAGAAAAACCATATTTATGACTAATGTTTCCTAAAAATTTACAATCTAAAGCTAAATTGATGTTAAACAATATTAAAGATTTAAAATTAAATGATAATAATAACGTAATTTATCCGGATAAGACTTAGGGTTCCAATATTTTTGACTTAATAAAGTATTTTATCTCAGATGTCAACTTTTCACCTCCAAGACCTTTAGATTCAGAAAAATCACTTCTTCGAGGAGTACCTTTGCTAGCTTTTGAAAGAGGCAGGAAGGGTAATGTAGCTAAGCAGAAATCTAAATGGAGAAATTTGTGGGGCTAAACCAACCAATCATATTTACGTGGGGTATTTATTAATATACATAACGGTTTACAGACCTAGATATCATCATTACTGAAAATGGATCATACAAAGTGTTGCGTTAGTAATGACGGGAAACCACTTGTTTTACTCCGATCTGGATGGAGTTTATTTAGTAATTGTAATATTGCTAACATAACTATTAATGTATTTACCTACAACTGCGTTGAATAATGATATCAAAGCGAAAAAACTCGTTACTTCAACGATGAAATCACATATCATCATATGATGAATTCTTACAACCCTTCAAAACACAAGCGACTTGGACAACAAATATCAAATTTCGATATTGCCGAATGGATTGCAAACGACCGCGCTGTAAACATCATGAAAGTGGGGATGAAAGCGAAATTTCATTAACTACCTCGCGTACAAGCTGCAGTAATGGGAACCGAATATGCGATAATAGCGGAAACGCCGGAATGGGACTTCTACAGGGGAATCCGAAAACGCGTGTTCGATGTAAAAAGTCGAGACATGAGCGAATGGAAGGGACTAAACAAGTTGGATGGCTTATGGATGGAAATTCGAGACGGAAACAAATGATAGCAAATACGACAATAACATCGGACATTGGATGCAGTGTTGATTTATTATATTTATCTTGTGTACTTGATGATTTCGACCTTGATATTTTACGATTTAATGGTGGAAATTCAAACCTAGGGAACGATTTTACTGTTTTCCAATGGAAAGCTAGTACTTGTGCAGGTGAGGTCTGAGTTAGAAGCAAAACAAATTTTATATATAGTTTACGAAAAATTAAACGAGTTTGGATATTCATGCATTCAAAAATTTGATGTACAACTTAAAAATGTTGTTGGAATGTTGAAATGTGGATTTAATTTAAATTTGCCTTTCGTCTATGAAAGTCTGAGATCCAAATGCACTGTAATGTATGAAACCGAGCTACACAATAATATGAAACTTAAGATTGAGAAGGGTGTCGGTTTGATTTATGGGAGTGGGAATGTAGTTATAACTGGTTGTAAGTGTATAAATGATTTCTATTTGTCTTGCAATACTGTATATAATATCCTTAAAAGACTTCAATAAAATGTAATCAACAATCACGGAAGTTGTAATTGTCTGCAATCTGAGCGAACCGGTTGTTGAGTTTCCGACAGCATTTTGCGCTACAAAAGTTAAAGTACTGGATGTTCAACTTCACACCAAATACAAAAATATTGAGGGTGGTATTGTTGAATGTTTCACAAATAAATCTTGGAAACGGTTTGGCTTACTGTTGATAAAGGCTACTACACTATCAATAGTTTGTTATCTTACCTAAACACATTTAGTAAAGACATTGAGTTTACAGTTGATCTCATCTGTGATCGTGTTAGCGTTTACATTTTAGGGAAGGCAGAGATTAAGATATTTCCGGAAATACAACAATTATTTAGATTCAACGCTTTACACCTGAAAAACTGTAAACATGTTGGAAACAAATGTGTTAATATGCAACATAACAAACCCACGTTTATAATGTGTTCTTTTGTGAAAGAACGAATAGTAAACGGAAGATATGAACCACTACTACACGTAATTTCATCTAATGTGAAATATACAATGAACCTAGAGTTAAACAGCTGCATGTTAAATTTTTTCGATTTGATGTGCTTGATTCAGAATTTCAAACTGTTGAGTTTTTTTCCAAACGCAAAGATGATATTGAGGTTATGGTTTAGTTCTTAAAAAGGATGAATAGATTTAATAGATCTAAGTCTAAAAATGCTACATCTATGTTTTAATTCGAGAAAGCTTCTAAAAGCTATTCCAATCGTTAAGAAGAAGAAAAGTCTTAAAAATATCGCAAGTCAGCAAAGAAAAAGAAAAATGTCAAACGCATGCGGCGCCGAAAAACTTAATGGGCAGGGCGATAAGTACCCTGTTCAAGACTCAATCATGTCAACACAAATGATTGAAGTCGCTTGTGAAACAACTTTACCCAGCACTGATACAGATGACTCGTTTCGTTTTAAAATTGGTAAAAGTGCATTTGATTTGATTGATTTATCTGAAATATTTGTATATATTGAATTTCAAATACTGATAGGTGTTGGTAAGGAGATTAAAGATACAACTCTTAAATTTGCACCATGTAATATGTTCGGGTATGGACTCTTTTCATCGTTTGAGATGAAAATAAATGGTGAACCGATAACCTACAACCAAAAACACTACCCCTGGTTGACATACATATTGTATATGTTACATATGAGTGAGGAACAAAGAAAACAATATTTAGCAGGATGTCTTTACAAATATGATCAGACATATATGTTTGACGATCTTGAAGATAATGAAGGTTCCATTTATGGAAACGCACTGCCTGTGGCGTCCCAAAAATGTGAAATGTATTTTCCACTAATTATCGATGCACATTTAACTCCCAAATACCTACAACCAAAAACAAGATCAGAACTCAAATTTACACGTAGCACACCATCTCTAATACTATTGCATGAACTAATAAATAAACTAGCATTAACATTAACATTAACATTAACTAGCATTAACATTTACTAACATTAGCATTAACTAATAAATTTCAAATTCGAATTAATGATTTCAAACTCTATATTCCTAAAACACGGTTAACAAAACAAGCTCTCGAAATTCAAGATAGAATTGGAGCAGTTATACTTCCTGCAATAAGATATAAAATAAATACATTGTTTGTAAATAAAGTTCTACAAAACGTAGATTGGAGAATTTTTGATGGTGTGTTACCTCGAAGAATATACATTTGGGGAATAACACAGGAAGCCTACATAGGTGCAGCAAAATCAAACTTGTTTAAGCTAAGTCTACCTGATATGAATAGCTTTACAGTATTTATGAATGATGACAGGTACCAATGCAATATCTCTCTACCGTGTAAAGCTGGGAATGATATGAGAGTGTTTTATAATACATTATATGCGTTAAATGGTAGAATCGAAAACTTAGGTTTGACTGAAGTTGGGTTTAGATACGGTGCAGGATATCAAACATTTTGTATAGATTTAAGTAAAGATCACAGTAGTGATTGTAACTATATTTCAAACCCACCAGATGGACAGCTAAGACTATAGATAGATTTTGTAAAGGAGTTGAAACATGCAATTGTGATATTTGCAATGGGAGAGTTTACCTCTGAACTATATATTAACGAAAAAAGGGAAGTGTTTTGGAATAAAATGTCTTAAAAGGTTTAAACATACACTTGTATTAAGTATGGATAAATAACATTTATTGCATTATATGTTGCATTACTTATAACAATTGTTGGTGAGACGGTTATATTACACTTAAGTGTAAAACGCACCGCTACGTGCAATAGTACGCAATGCTTCGACGATTGGACAAACGGTTCAAGTGAAAAGTGGAACCCATCAAACGGTTACAATATTCTATGGATTAATAAAACCTCTTCAAATCTTCATTTTAACGTTCGATTTGATCTGAAACACCTAAAAGTCTTAAATGGAGCGCACAGATGGTTTATCTATTCGATGTATTTGAACATTTGTTTAGCAAGTTATCGATATCTTATCAACACGGACTAATATTGGTACTATCGGTTGGTATTTATCGAGGACATACGTTCACCAACCATTATATGGGAGCAAGATTTATGAAACATCTGGCAGCGTATGATTTGGATAAAGTGCTTCATCAACAATACGTTGGAATCAATATTCGTAAAGCGTATGGAGCAATACGTGCGCAAAGTTTATCTTCAAAACGAAATTGATTATTGGCAAAATCAGGTGGATGATTTTAGACGTCAATGTCAAGCTACAGGTGATTACATCGACGGGCGATCGAAAGAGGAAGAAAATTTGATCAGGGTTCAACGAAAACTGCAGGCGATTATCAAAGCTGTGGAATTTATAACGAAGAATGAAAACACTTTTAAGCAGTCTTTGTATGAATCATCATTGTCATACCCTATGTTGTATGTTAATTATTATGATGATATTATTAAATTGTGTCATATGTTTGAAGTAAAAAAGAAAAACATAACGGTAGCCATTAAGCCGTCTAATGATTCCTTTGGCAGGGATGAAATGTTTATATATACCAGTGTATTTCAATTTATTAAATCAGTTTACACTTTCATTCATCGAGAACAGTGTGTCATGTTTCTCCACTTCAGTAAACACTTTTTACATGGACATACTGGTCACGTTTCCAGTGGAAATTCACGTTTCATCAACGATTATAAGGCAAATATCTATGAAACGGTGTACAACGGCGATGACCACTTCGCGCGGCAAGATAATCGGGTGGAGCACTTCAAAACATTCAACAAAGTCATTGGCTATCCAGGATGAACAGGTGAACCAGACTGCATATTATGTGTGGTGACAGAAGGAAATGTAGTCATAACGGCATTCGTCTACGACCACCCAGTTCATGCGCGGTAACTAAAGTATCACCTGGCGCATCAATATGGTGCTAAACAGGTGGTGTAAATGAAGATATTGTATATGTTAATATTTATGTTTTGCTGTATATGTTGTGTGTATGTTTATATATGTGTATGTATGTATTATATTTCATCTGTATTATTGCGTATGTAATTTTCTCAATAAAGAAAAACAAAACGTAGCGGTAGCCTACAGCAGCCTGATGAGGCCCGTGGTACGGCTGAAACGTTTGAACCAGCAATATACATCAAATTAAGTCTGTTTATTACAGTATGTATGTATAGCAAGCCAAAAACCAATCCAAAGCTATATGTATGTTTATGTGTGTATGTATTTATATTTCAGTGTATATATGTATGTTTATATATATTTGTACAGTAGACATGTATACCCACACATATACACGTATAACCAGCTTCCATCCCCAACATACCTTCACCAACCACCGGTCCCCACCGGTTGGGGGGCAAAACCCGCATTTTCTGTCTACTTATATCAACTCTGAACTCGAATGTCAATGCAATGTGGCTGCACGTACATTTCACACAATCAGCCGCATCAGCCATAAAAGAAAAATAAAGGATAAAATAGAAGTTGACATAGAAGAGATTGTAAATAATAGTACATGTAATTTGTAGTCAATTTGATGTAGTATGAAGCCAGAACGTAATCAAAATGCTAATTATAAATAGAATTCAGTGGCGCTCACTTTTGCAAACAGGTGGTGTTTGACTTAGCGTATGATCGGCTTGGCAAGTAGCATTTTCGTAGCCAACCAACGCATAACCGGGATCACAGCTAAACGTTACCATCACATCCTTAATCAGTGGATTAGAGTGCGCGAAACTGCCATTCTGGAGTGCAGCAGGCGGCGGACATATCGCTATAAATTAAGATAAAAATACTGTAAATCGTGTTTATGTCTGCAGGACTATATGAAATGTACAGTGGCGCAGATTCCTAATGAAATTTTAAGGCGACGCGAAATGAGAATTTAAAGTTTCTACCTGCTGTAAAAGTGATACATCTGTGTTTTGGCAAGCGAAATTGTCGGGGACAAATGGCAAAGATAGAAGAGATGACATTTAGCCACCGATTTTAGATAACCTGATTTTTGGGCGAATCTATCTCCATCCCTAGCAATTGACGCCAATACTTAGTATCAATGCAGATGATTGCTATCTTCTAATTAAGCATTATGTCTTTGTCGCAAATCAACGATGCTTATCAATTGGCTACCGCAACGAATTGTGACAATGACAGAGTTTGACAGAATTGCTCCGAGAAGTATGGTAATGTTCACTGTGACAAAGCTGAGTAAACGTTGTGTCCCAAATATTGCAACTGCTATTGCTAACGAGCCGGTTGATAAAATTTAAAAGCAAACAAAATTATTTCATTTTTTTAAATCTCCTAAAGGCGTAGAATGTTAGTTTTTGATTCTTATAGTCTTGCCAGCCACTCAAAAGGTAAAACTTGAAATTCTATCTTAGGTATAAATAAAACCATAAATTGAAAAACAAACATTGGCCCCTAAAGTTGACATAGGCCATAAATTCCATAAATCCCTATTTCAGCGACTATTAAACTCAAACGAAAATTAGTGACGAAAACAGGGTTGTATTTACATTTTACCCAAAATATTTCTAAACATCTAAACTAGTCTTTTTATCAAATTTTCGAATAAAATATATTACCAAAATCCAAGGCAAATGTAAATGCCGCTGGACCCTTTTAGTGACACTCTTTAGGTATTTGCCAACTACAATAATGAGATAGGCGATAGAAGCCATGAATTTGAAAGTGGAAAGTCAACGAGTTCGCATGGACGCATGTCAGTTTTTGTGCTAGTACATATATAAACAAATTTATGGACTTTTCGGGTAAACCCGGCTTTTCGGCTTTTCGGGTTATTTGATGACAATCAGAGTTTTATGAACGTATTTGATCTTTCGAAGCTATATTTCATGCCTGGATTTGATCTTTCGAAGCTATATTTCATGACCGGATTTGATCGTTCGAAGCTATGTTTCATGACGGATTTGATCTTTAGAAGCTATATTTCAGCCCGTCAAACGTGTCGCTGAATCCTAACACATGAATTGGGAGTGTTGTGATTTATTAAGACCAAGAACTTAAGGTCTTTTGTATATATACGTGACAAGCACATCAGCAGTTGATGAATCTTCAAAACATTATATATAGTATCTAAAACCTTTAAAACCTTAAATATATAAAGGAAAACTTATTGATAATTAAAAATGTAGCTTTAGTATTAGGTATTTAAGGATTTAGTAGTCACCATTATATTTATGGAGTGGAAAAGTGCCGCGATTAACTATACCAGAGGCTGTTTTAAAAAAAATAGCGATTACATTTAGAAAATGATTTGAAACGTCAGCATCTGACAAACAATAGGACTACCTGATTTGTAATAAAAGCTTGTTGCTATACACTTGTTCAGACTAAAATAAAACCGATTTCTGTAGTATTGGTTCGAAATTTGTAACTTGTGAACCGGTTTAATTAAAATTTTTGCAACGTATAAATGACTTTAGGTAGAACGAATATCTTTACTATTAATCTAACACTAACCCAGGTTTTACAGAATAATGAGTGCAAAAAGTAGGCAGTTTTGTCTTTAAAAGCCGTTTGCAAAAACTAAAATCTCTAATGGACGGTTATATCATATTTTAGTTTCTTGAAATCGGATGCTAGAGATTTTTGTCTTTAATGGCTGTTTGTTTGATATTTAAATCTCTAACAGATAGCTTTTAGAGACTTTAGTCTTATTTAGATAGCCAACAAATACAAAAATCTCTAACAGATAGCTGTTAGAGACTAAAATCTTTTAGAGCTAGCCATAACAGATTATTGTCTCTAATGGCTAGCTGTTAGAAACTTTTGTCTCTTACAGCCAGTTATAAAATGCAAAAGTCTTTAATAGCTATCCATTAGAATTTCAAATATTTAATGGGTGGATGTAAGAGATTTTTGTAAGTTACAGAGGTATTTTTGTGTAAGAGACAAAAGTTTCTAACAGCTAATCATTAGAAACAAAAATCTATTAGAGCAAGCTCATTATTGATATTGGCGCCCCACTCCAGTTTGATATTGGTGCCCCTTGCATTTTGATATTGGTTCGCCCTCCATTTTGATATTGGTGCCCCGTCCAGCTTGATATTAATCCCCCAGTTTAATATTGCTGCCAACCTCCAGTTTGATATTTTTGCCCCGTTCTAGTTTGATGTTGGTGCCACCCTCCAGTTTGATGTTGGTGCCCCTCCAGTTTAATATTGGTGCTTCCTCGAGTTTGATATTGGTGCTCCCTTCAGTTTCATATTAGTGCCCTCGTCCAGTTTCATACTGGTGCCCCTCCAGTTTATAATTGTGCCCCTCGATTTTGTTATTGGTGCCCCCTCCAGTTTGAAATTGGTATTCCCGTCCATTTCATGGTGGTGCCCCCTCCAGTTAGATAGTGTTGCTACGCTCCGGTTTGATTTTGGTGCCGGCCTCCAGTTTTATATTGGTGCCTTCCGCCAGCATGGTATTGGTCCCCCCTCTAGTTTTATATTGATGCTGCCCTCCAGTTTGATATTGGTGCTCCTCTCCAGTTTGATGTTGGTGCCACCCTCCAGTTTGATGTTGGTGCCCCTCCAGTTTGATATTGGTGTCCCTACAGTTTCGTAAAAAATGATTAGTGCAGTAAAACTTACTAGTGAAGAATTCAAAACATTATTTTAACACAAAATGAAACCAAACAAGCTACCCTGTCGGAAACACATACTATGTGTCAAGAACTTTCGTTTGAAAACAAAAAAGTTTTCTTCTTAAAAGAAGAATGTCACAGCAGTCATATTGCTATTAATAATAGAATTTATGCGCCTGGACTACATATAGTTATTTAAATATAACCTTTACGACGGTTCAGCATAATATATGGTTTTTGAAACATGTCAAATTATTTGACTTCAGCGTTTGCTAATATGCTGTCTATGAAATAGCAAGAATGAATTTAGACCTGGTAAAGTTGATAATATAATTTTCGATGTCATCAATTCTCGGAATTCCTAAATGTTTTCATATCAATTGTAGTCAACAAATCCGAGACGTTTGCTGCATGCCATTTTTGCCTGGCATGCAGACTCCAGCGGTCGGATCTGAAAGGGCTTTGACTATAACAGATACGTGCAGTGCAGTGCAACCAAAGCTGTAATGCACACTCTGACAAAAGGTGAAATCAATGTCACAGCCTGACGGCTGTGACAATAATATACAAAACTAGAAAACTGTTGTTCTGCTTTAGTTCGAATGAAGTTACTGAACTTTTCACAGTGTATATTTGTGTATATGTGTGTTTGTGTTTATGCAGGCATAACATTAGCATTAACCCTTTTATGCCCAAATATATTTGTGAATCGTGAATTGTTTTACAAAATCAAGCCAGCGCAGGGATCGAACCCGGAACGTACTGGTGAAAATTATGTAGGCAAAAACTGAGCTGTCCGAGAGCTGTTGCTCCGTTAAGAAACCTCACAATGCGAGCAAGCAACAACAACGCACTTGTAAACGTACAACATACGACAAACTCCGTAATACGCTACGGTTCGCACAGTCCGTTAGGTCCATTTGGTCCTAGTGGACATGAAAGGACTAACTTGCTCTTCACGTTGGTCGAGTACGTATAATCTTCTATTTTAGCACACTAACTGCTTGAATTAAACGTCAATATTATTAATTTCTCTATCAATAACACGTTTTCTCACATTTTAAAGCGGCTTGTTCACGTGATTATCGACACGACTGGATCTTAAACACTAAAATCCCAGCAAGAGTACAGAAATGCTCACAGGGTGCGATGGTATGTTGACCCACACCAGAGGTGTCGACTCACCCTGGTTGCTGGTGCAACAGCCTCCCCCTCCAGCACCGTTTGGCAAAAAAAATAAAAATTGGTAAATATGCAAAAATTTAAGAACATTTTAGCAATGTTTTACCTTCGCAAGTCGGAGGACTAAGATCGTACAATCCTGTCGATAAACAGGTCATATTATCGTTGCCGAGCAGGTAAAAATTTGTGTTACACGTAAAATCGACCACATCGTCTTCGATTATAATCGTCGGTGCCGTAAATGTACCATCGACTAGAGATGGAGCCGAACAGATAACTGGAAAATAAAGAAAACAATACAAAACTTCGGGCGAAACTGTGAAAAAGTAAACTCTTGACAAAACTTTTGGGGACTTTTAAACTGTTTTATTATATGATAGCGGTGTCACAGCAGTTTTTATCATTACTGACCCATTTTGATGAAAAAATTAAAGGCTATTCGCTACGTGAGCGAAAATTTTATCGCCGTTAAAAGTTGTAGGTAGTGATACTGATGGAGACCATATACATATCGCAAGTATTCAAAACAAAAGTCGAAAACGGAAACATCACATCTGACTGCGGATCGACCAACAATAAATAAGCTAGAACACAAGTGTCTAACAATTGCACTATTAAGACATCAAACCAAAGCATATATCAACTCTGAACTCGAATGTCAAAGCAATGTGGCTGGACGCATATTTCACATATAATCAGCCGCATCAGCCATAGAAAAGGAAAAAGTATAAAATAGAAGTTGAAATAGAAGAGATTGTAAATAATAGTACATGCAATTTATAGTCAATTTGATGTAGTATGAAACCAGAACATAATCAAAATGCTAATTATAAATAATATTCAGTGGCGCTCACATTTGCAAACAGGTGGTGTTTGACTTAGCGTATGATCGGCTTGGCAAGTGGTATTTTCATAGCCAACCAACGCATAACCGGGACCACAGCTAAACGTTGCCATCACATCCTTAATCAGTGGATTAGAGTGCGCGAAACTGACATTCTGAAGTGCAGCTGGCGGCGGACATATCGCAATAAATTAAGATGAAAATACTGCAAAATCGTGTTTATGTCTGCAGGTCTATATGAAAGGTACAATGGCGCAGGTTCCTAACGAAATTTTAAGGCGACGCGAAATGGAAATTTAAAGTTTCTACCTGCTGTAAAAGCGATACATCTATGTTTTGGCAAGCGAAATTGTCGAGGACAAATGGCAAAGATAGAAGAGATGACATTTAGCCACCGATTTTAGATAACCTGATTTTTGGGCGAATCTATCTCCATCCCTAGCAATTGACGCCAATACTTAGTATCAATGCAGATGATTGCTATCTTCTAATTAAGCATTATGTCCTTGTCGCAAATCAACGATGCTTATCAATTCGCTACAGCAACGAATTGAGACAATGACAGAGTTTGACAGAATTGCTCCGAGAAGTGTGGTAATGTTCACTGTGACAAAGCTGACTATTATACATCGTATCTCGAATATTGCAACTGCGGTAGATACCGAGCCGGTGGTAAAATTTAAAAGCAATTTAAAATTATTTAATTTTTTTAAATCTCTTAAAGGCCAGGAATATTAGTTTTTGATTGTTATTGTCTTGCCAACTACCCAAAAGGTAAAACTTGAAATTTTTTCTTATGTAAAAAATAAAAAGGTAAATTGGAGAACAAACATTTAGAAATTTTATAAATCTATGTTTGGCGATCGTTAAGTTCAAACGAAGATGAGTGGCAAAAATAGGGCTGCATTAGCGACATTTTATCTAAAACATTTCTAAACATCTGAACTGGTTTTTTGCTCAAATTTTCAAATATAATATATTACCAAAATCCAAGGCGCTTCTACAGGTTCCTTTATACTTTCACACATTAATTCTGCGTACCAAATTTTGTTTGGGAAAATGCTTCCTAGTTGCTTCCATGTACCAAATTTTAGACACTACAGTAACATATATTCCTGAAATTAGCTAGATTCAAATGTCTCACTAACTGTTTTCCCATTAATTTGGGAAATTATTTTCTAACTGAAATTTTGAAAAAATTGGTACCAACATATTTTCTGACTTGGGTGTAAAAAATTTGTTACTTTGATCCTGCATGTGTGGGAAAAATTTGTACCATATTTTGGCTCCGAGTTAATTTTGGGCAATATTACAAAAATTGTGTGAAATATTTATCATATATATGGGAAAATTATTCGTATAATTTCGGGAAAAATTCTGTACCAGATATTTAAAACTATTTTCCTTTGCAGGGAAACTGAGCCTGCGAAGCTGCTGGAAAATTTCCATCCTGGAAAACTCAGCTCAAAAATTTAGGACTGTGGTCATAAATATTAGATACTCAGATTTACTGCGCAGGAATGGAAAAAATCGTTAAGATATATTAACATTGTTATGGATGCAACGGTTTAATATTTAAAAATTTAAATTTTTTGAAAAATATTTCTAGTTGTTTGTTGTTAATAGGTTACCTTCACAAGTTGGTGCAGCCACGTCATATAAACCGCTTGCCAAGCAAGTAGCCGCAGTGTTTCCTTGCAGATAAAAATTGGCATTACAGCTGAACGTTATAACCACGTTTTCAATGATCGGCGTAGAACCTGGAGTCACAGTGCCGTCGGTCAGCGTCAACGTTGGACAAATAGCTAAAAAATTACAATGTTTAACGATATTTTTGCCAAAAGCTGTTGCTTAAGCCACGTTAAACTACGCTAATTTTGATAAAACAGTGTAAATGTTTTCCGCACATCCTTAGAGTCTAAACTAAAAGTCTTACTAAAAGTAGGTGCCAATATGGTCTTAGCTGCCTGACTCTAAATTTGAATTAACGATTTTGCTATTTAAGTTAATGGCAGAATCGGAGCGGGTCAAATTTCCAAGGCCTAGCAGGACTATTCCAGTATATTCTGAAGGAGAGTATGATTTTAGTTGTAAGAAGGCGTAGCCCACGGTAAGTTCGTCTTGTTAAGTAATTGTAATCACCACGCAAGTTCGACGTCGGTTTCTCGATTTTTACGTAGTTTAGAATGATTGTTGCTTTGACTATGTTAATATTCCTTAACATTGAAACGCTTTCTATAATCCGTATTATCGCAGTTTCATTGATAAAACATAACAGTTTCATTATGTCGTTTAGCAACCGGATTTTGTTGCAAAATTTACATGCAGTGTCAGCTGCATTACAGACATATTGACAAACATTATGTTTACAACGTATATTAAGCTTTGGGAGAACTGAACTAATTTTTGTATTTTTGAATTGTATTGTACAATATAACATATCGCTAGCACTAGAAATACTTAATAAATACCGCGTTTCCAAAGACGCTGTGTTCTTAACTTATGCGTAGACAGTATAGATTCAAGAAGGGTTTTTAACAGTACAAACATACTAAAAAATTACATATTAATCTAATTAAGTTATAAGAACAAGCCAAATATAAATGAACCTAAATGAAATGAAAACTTCATGTAACAGACAATTGTAACTTTTTCCACAACAAAAATACCAAATGTATTTTGCCCTATTTTATGCCATAAACGCCTGGCAAGGTGTAGCGTTTGCGGTGTTGCATGATATAAATGTTAAGAACTATCTTTTACAGTACCAGGTAGCGCATTTTGCAACAGTTTATGCCATGGGTATCCAAGATCTGGTGGCAGATAGCTTCGATGGTAAGAGGTGCGCAAATAAATATTTTTCTCCCTGGCACTCGATTTTTCCTCATAATTTCCCAGATTTTGATTTAAAAATTTTGTGATATTGCTAAGATTCCTCAAATTTTCTGCGGTCCGTCGGCGCGGATCGAGTTGTGGTAAATATGGCACAGTACGGGAGTGCCCAACCGAATCTTAATCTCGCAATTTCTTTACTCCTGCAAACGCAACAATCATTTTGTCTGGCTAATTTTTTTGCGTAGCGTGCGTTTAAGGCGACGTGTGTCCAAGATAAATACATTGGCATATATATACACCCATTCGAGAGCAGTTGTTAGATAACGTCATGTTTCAGAATAAAACTAGCCGAATTTTCTGTCATCTCGGTTTGAATATTGTAGAAAGTTGTTGATGGATTTAATTTTTCAATGTTAGTTTGCAGTTATTGGCGATTTGTTGTACCTTTGCAAACTGGAACAACCAAATCGTAGGTGCCGTCAGACAAACATGTGAGCACAGAATTTCCGACTAAATGAAAGTTTGCGTTACACGTGTAAGTAACCGTGACACCATGATAAATTGTAGATCCAAGCGTGGACGTTGTGGCATACGTGGAATCGGCCACAGTTGTAACTGCCGGGCATGTTTCTGCAAAAATATTTGAATTAGAAATATTAAAAAAACAAAAGAAATTCATAATATTTATGATAGTATACTCTATTTATAGCTCATAATTTCGTTGAAATATCCATATTGGTTAACATATTTAATGAAACGATTGATTAAGTGAATGATTGGCTTACTGATTGATTCATTTGATTGAGTGATTGATTGGTTGATTGTGTGATTTGTGGATTATTTGTTTATTCATTGACTGATTTAAAAGTTCATAGATAACTGATTTGATTGTTAAATAATATATTTCGTCTATGTTTGGCATACGGATAGTTCGATTAAATAAATTCTTGGTTTAAGGATTAATTGATAGAGCGAGCGATTGACACTTGGATCGTTTTTGACTATTGATTAAATAATAATAATAATGGCATTTATAGCGCGCAAACACGTTGCAAAAGCGCAAGAGATTGTCGGAATATACAATGGTCAGAATACAGCAAGTTTGTAATGTTACTATGGCGAACTGGGAAACAAGTGCGTCTTCAGTTTAGCTTTAAACGCAGTCATGTTAAGAGTACTGTCACGCAGTGTTTGAGGCATACTATTCCGAGCCGATGGGCCGATGAACCAACAGCATTTATTTCTAGTGATGTCAATTTTTCATTCGCCAGACCATGCGACGACGACGTATTAATCTTCTCGGCAATATACGCTGGTGTTTCGTTGCGAATTGCATATCGAATCAGGAAGAGTTTTTATAGCGGAAACATGGTTCGAATGGTAGCCACCGTTGCTCTCACAGTATCTGTCGTATATGCTCTCATCGACTTGTGCATTAGAATACTCTTGCCCCGAATTGTGGAGCAGACGACGAAGCGGCAATAAATGAACGCTTCGCACAGATGCATATGGTGCATTGCAATAGTCAATACTGAACATTATTGAAGAGTCTCACAATAAGCTGCGCTGTGTCATTGTCGAGACGCCGCCGGATTCGGCTAATCTCCCGTAATCGTCATGTGCAGGAACCCGACAGAGCAGTAATGTATTCTCTGAGATTCAATCGACACGCCCAGTATTTTGACGGTTTCTGACGGTTCCATAGCGATGTCACAAATTTGCAACGATGGTGAAGGGCCTGGGCGTCCGGCGAATTAGATAAATTCCGTCTTGCACGCATTGGGTTTCAGTCTGTTGTCGAAGCACCACCCCCGTAGCGAAAGGAGAAGCTGCTGCAGAGGTTCCACCGAGGCATGATCGAAGTGCCTGTATACCTGGATATCGTCGGCGTACTTTTGGACACAGAACCCAGTTGCAGTGATTATTTGGAATACAGGCCCAATAGTAATATTAAAAATAAGTGGCCCGATCCCGATTCTTTGAGGAACACCGCTGACAACTGGTATAGCTCTTGAGAAGACGGTGCCAATTTCGATTTGTTGATATCAATCTGATAAGTACGACAAGAACCACCCAAGTGCCGAAGACGACATCCCAATGCCCAAATGCCGCTTGATAATGAGAGCGTGTTCAACTGTGTCGAACACAGCCGACAAGTCGGTGCTAAACATCACCGTAGTTTGCTGCCGCGTACTACATATTTTAACCAATGCAGTTTCAGTCGAGTGTCTTTTACGGTACGCTGATTGATAGTTCGACAGAAGGTTATTCGTTCGACTACACGTTCTATTAGCATGGAGAGAAAAGGTAAGTTAGAAACTGACCGAAAATTGTTCATATCGTCAACACTGAGGCTCCGTTTTTTTAGTCGCGGATGCACAATGGCCAGTTTTTCACGAGAAGACATGGTGCTTGTCGCTATAGATTCATTGATTCATTTATTAGAGCAGTGAAATGAGGACCAACTCATTAGCGAATCGTTTTATTACAGATGGTGACAAAGCATCCAGTGAGTAGCATTTGTTCTTGCTGTTTTCGATTAGGCAACACACTCGATCTTCTGTTACTGGTCGGAGAATCATTTGCATGCTACTATTTGCTGTTGCATGATGGGAAACAGGACTGTTATTTAAGGTGGACAGATAAAACGTGGATCGAATTTATTCAATCTTGCTCGTGAAAAAGGTAGCGAAATCATCTCCGCGATCCGGTGTAGGACCAGCCTGGTTCCTCATGTTGATAATGGACTTGATGTCAGACCATTTCTTGCCATTTGCAACCTCGCTGAGTCGGTGTTTCCCGAATGGATTTAAATTCTTTTGACACAGTTCACGGCATATTTGCTTATGGCGATTATGATGTTCTTTGTTGGCGTGACAGGGTGATGGTCGGTAGAACAGCTTCAGCCGTCTGAGCAAAGCGTTGGCTGCATGGCATTCACTGTCAAACCAGGGCATTCCCGAATAAGCTTGGTTTTGACAAGAACGAACTTGTCGGCAATGCTCGACAGTGCAAAATAGAGGTAACTGACGTGATCATTTATCGAGTCGCTGAAAGGTTGCACAACCGAAAACAGAGCTGTTCGAAATGACTCACTATCCGCGGAATTCCAACATCGAAACTGTATGGAAGTTGCTCTTGTATTGGTGTTAACGCGATGGTTAAGATTTGCGGTTATAAATGATGATCCGACACTGCACATTCGCTTACTGTCACATTCGAGACAAGATTACTGCCGGCTAACGAAATTTTGAGGTCCAGCGTGTTTACCAAGGACGGGTGGCGGGCCGGTACCATGCTGACTGAGGTCACAAGAGTCTAGACGTGCCGTGAGTGTTTGTGACACATTTGGATTGTTGAAATCACCCATAATTATTGCTGATTCACAGAATAATGCGCCCATCTACTCGAATTTTTTTACATACGACAATGTTGTACGTAGCTATGTTACATACGACATGTTGCATGTAACCCGAGCATCATCGTCCAAAATGAGGCGGCGAAATTCGATACTAGCGGCCAAAACGGCGGGTCTATCTCTGATGGCTGGAATGTGCGAGTGATGACCACATGGAAAGCGACATCTGATGCTTGGGGTTTCATTTTGAAAAAGTGCAGCGGTGTGACGCCTTTTTCGGACATTATTCGGCAGTAGTATGGGGGGAGGAATACGTCCACAGGTTCGCGGTTGGCGGAGCGGCGGAGCTGACCTTGAAGTGGCGTTTTATCAGTATGGTGTAATTAGCGTCAGTATTGAAGCGTGTTGTGTATGTGCCTATTAGGGTGTTTGCCGTAGCGTGTGTGTTCTATGTTTGTAGGATCGAGGATTGGTGGAGCTGGCCTTAAACATTTTAGGCAATATCAATGTGTTGTTATGTACAGCAACGTAGTCTACAAAAGCTCAATATATTATTTAATGCAACGATCATATAAACTTACACGCACTTGCTTTTATATAAATGGCCTACACTTTTTAAAGTGAAACTGTGATACAAGTACCATATGTTACACGTTGTTTTTTTATTAATTATTTACCTTATGGCTCATTACCAAACTTTTCGGTTGAACTATTAATATGTTATGGCTCATTACCAAACTTTTCGGTTGAACTATTAATATGGTAGTAATCAGAGAATTCATTTAAAATTACATCGATGTCATACTTTTATTGTTTAATATTTTATATAATTTTGGGAAGACGCAACACTTTTGGGGAAAGCATGAGTGATTATACTTTGACCGTTGTTTATTTCTTTACACAATATTTTATATGTCATGGATTTTTATTGAACAGTGGGCAATTTGCTACGAACCCCGTGCCCCCAAGCGGTCAGACTGCTGCAACTCACACTGTTTCACAAAAATTCGGTTTGGGGACTTTCGAATATATTGTGAATTTGAGGACTTGAGAATTATGATGCGGTAGTCACTTTATAATGCCCCCATTTGGAACTTTTGTCACCTATAGTCACAACTATGCCCCCAGGACACACTGACACATTATATCAAAACTTTAGGGAGTACATTAGACCACTAGCCACTATATTTTCGCGGCAGTGTGTTCTTGACGCCGTATTAACATATTAACCATTACATTATCTCGGACACAATTAGCTATTATAGTTTGGTGTTAGGGTGTACTCTATACCCTGCTGACGTGAGCGGACGGTATCACGGACACTCTCTACGCCGCAGACGTTTACTGTTTATGTGTTGCTTTGTAACACTGACAACACAACGGTGTAGGCCATACCGTCAGTAATACCTAGATACCCTATTGACATACTATACATAGATCCCTTTAAATTGTTTATAAAAGAATGTACGGTGTCCTACACGCCATACTGTATACGCTGTGCCAGCACTGTCTGAGGTACATAAGTCCCAAGTAGGGGTACATTATACGTGAATCCAAGATTACGGTTGCTATCTAATGAAGCTAAATGTCGTTGCGAGACACTGTACTGCTTGGTAGGTAGAATTCGGACACACGGGATACGATTACTGTTCGGTGATGGACAGAAACCATTTATAGCCTGCCGTCTAGCCTGCTAAAGTCAACCTCTGCGAATAGAGGGCTGGTCACTTAGTTGGGCCTGGGGGCAAGACTTATTTTGTATTACTATTTCTACCATATTTCTGATATATCGATTCTCTTGGGGTTTTCATTTAATTTTCAAAAATGGACCTCTGCTTTAACCGATCAAGGACCGACTTTTAAATTAACCACGCCCATCAATTTTAAAATTAATAACGTAACCGTTCTTTCTGTATCCTTTCGTTATCCTATGAGCCCAATTTACATAAAATTCGCTTTTGGAAAATTTTCGCACAATTGCACTCTTTATGGTCTCACAAAGAAACGAACCCCCCCCCCCCCAAAAACCCCCCCACACCCAACAACCCCCCACCCCCACACACCCACCCCACAACAAACCCCTAAGCCTGGTCGCCCTCGAACGTCCAGCTACAGGATGTTTGTGAAAACCACTATCGGGAACCCATGTCCAACGTAACACTGGTATTTTACGTATCAGTGAAACATTTTTCAGCAGTTTGTTATCCTGTGCTAAATTCAACCAAATTCTCTCCCATTAATGATGTATTAATTATCATGAATAACTTCAGCAGCTTAACAGGCACTTTGATGTATCGTCAAGGTCAAACGGAGATGGAACTGGTTCAAATGGGTCACTACTTTGGTTTATTTTGAGCTATTTGAGCTATATTTAAGATATATATATAAGGATTAAGTAATCAGTTCTTAGGTAATTACATAGCTAAAGTTTTTTGGTTTCTTTTATTGCGTCATCTATTTTATCTATTTTTAATTACACTGGCTATCCCGGCTGTACAAACAGTAGTTGCATCTCACAGACCGAGACACTAGTGTATGTTTACACTACACGTGCCCTTCTTGGCCAAAAAAATGAAACAATACCGGTGTACGCTTGCTTTTGGGTTAAGGAACCACAAAAACATTTTTAATTCTTGAGAATAACGGAGCGTAACAAATAGTATATTCTTAAATTATAGCAAATTAGGTACTCGGCTTATTTATCCAAGTTGCTACAGTTTCATTCACTTGGCATCCTGCGATCATTGATGGTAAGTATGATTTATATTTTAGGGTCTAAAGTTTGTTTGTAGTTTCTGTGTGTTTGCTTAGTAGTGGAAATACAACTACATTTCATTAAACTATTTAAATACTGTAGTTTCACAAAAGGAGCATGTCCTGTACTTTTATTGAAGCATTCTTTAGTCACGTGACCATGTTTGCCTGCGCATATTATTCTAGTTGCGCATTGCGTAAAGACAAATAAAAACCTCGTTTTTTTATTTTTAAATCATTTTAATTTTCATGGAACATGAAGGAAAACTTCCCGCTCGCCTGCAAACAATGCTGAACAAACCACAACTTGCTTGTCTATTCTCACATGAATTAATGCCTATTTTTGCAGTGTTTAATATTTTTTTATGCAATGGTGGATTTAACCTCGCGCGGGCTTTTATGTTAGACATTGTGTATATTTTTGGTTCTCTTGCTCGTTTTCGTGACGAATTTAGCTGCTCGCTTAAAGTAATTATAATCTTTCGTAAATGCACCTGTGAAATACAGCTGTGCTAATATTGATAACCACAAGACTTAAGTCACATTTGTTTTGGTAACAGAATGGTATATGATTGTATTTCTGTTTAGTCTCCAACATTGTTTGTAATTATAACCATGAGTCAAATATATATCATTATTTCGGTAGCAGGTATATAGGCTTATGGCTTGCAGTAGGAAATACATAGGGTTGTATTATTTCACGCTTGATTTCCAATTTATATCAGACATCTTATAAAAAGTGTTCGTCTCAAGCAACTTAGTATGGCGGGTCAGGACCAGAAGCACTTGTAATTACTTTTTGTACAAAGTTTATCTAAATTTTAGCCAAGCATGGTACATGTACAGCGTATTGCCTGCACTTAAGTACACCCCTAATGGTTACTATTTCAGTGTCGTGAACTCTCACCAGCATTATGTCCAAGGTTTGAAAAACTTGTAATTTTTTATAAATAACTTCCACAATTTAATATGGAATAATCTACAATATCTAAACTTAACAGCGCTTTTTCATATAATACCGCGCGGTTTTATTAAAATAATGTAGAACATATCTCCTACAGACTGTTAGATTTACATTATTTGAATGAGTACGTTTAGTTAGCCATACGTGAAGGGAAATTTATTTATTGTTGTGTTGATTGTTGCTATAACTTTTTGCACTTTAACTTATTATTATCATTATTAAAGGCTGATTCGCGATCCTCATCGTTCCAAAACATGAAGACAAAAACTGAAAAGCATGTGACCAGGGCCCCAAAATTGGAACCAGAGTCGCCTGTTGTTATTCCAAAACACAATGTAAACTTTGTTTTAAATAGAGCGAGCAAAATTTCCTCAAATAACTCTGTAGTACGTTTTTATTGCCCTGGGTATAGCAAATAATTCGTCAAATCTTTTCATTTTTCCAATAATAGTTATTCGAGGCGTAATAGAAATTTTGTGGACATACATTTGTGTTTGGTTTACTATACAGATTTCTAGCCCCTAAATTTTCCAGAAATATAAATCAATTAGAATTATCATATTAGTCCACACATTGCAATATTAATTTATTTGAAAGGTATCATTTAAGTCATATACCTGTTGTTCGCAGCTAACAGTTTGCTTCAAAAACTTTTCATGGTACAATTAATTTAGTTATAAGTCTAAACTTTAAAGTGTCCAAAGCTAAAATTTTCATAGTTCTTACAAATTTAATTTCTGAGCTTTCCGCTTTAATATCCTCTTAAAGGCGCTTGTACGATTTATTTGTTTTAGAAACGTTAGATTTTCCAAGCAAAAATTATAACATGTTGATATTTTCAATTAAGTTGTGTTTAAATGCATGGAATACCCTAGATCATTTCTGTTTGCTCATTATAGCAATGTAATATCACATTCTGCGCATGAATATGCAGTTCTATTGACAGTAGTGATATACAAAGTTCTAAAGCGACATGTTCATTGCAGAAACCAATAATTTGTCCTATGACCTTGATATGTGCAGAATTGAGCTTAATTTTCGATTAATATATATTCATTCCCGCAGTGTCATATTTTTGGAAAGTTGAAGGAGGCTCAGGAACCTCGAATGGGAAGCACGATATAATTACTGAGCGCACAGTAGCCACACGGATTCATTTCGTAGCTTGAATTGAAAAAGCCATATGTATTAGTCACACATTATGCTATTATGTCATCAATAATTCAGGTTACCCAACGCTACACTATCCAACTTTTCAGATAATTTTTTGGGGGTAGGTGGCGTAAATTTTTCCTGTAGAAACTTTCGCTTAAACATAAAACGAATTTAAACGTTTAAAATGTCTTCACATAAGACGTAAAAAGCAGCAGTAAAAATAACTTTTATATGTAAAACAATAAATTTTATTAAATATTTGAGTGTACAGCGATTATTATATCCCATACAGTGGAAAAGTATTGATCTCATTTAATAATGATAGGTCACGCTATGGCATTTTAGCTACTATTTTTTAAAGAAACATATCTCAAAACGGACTGTTCTGAAGCAGCAGTAACAACCTATAATCTACGGTGTGTTTACTCTAGGAAGTCCATGTAACCAGTTGCACTTAACTTGCTCTAATAATTAAATAACCGCTACTGACAGAAAAATATTTCAATGAAATTATAGAGCATTTGCTTGCACTTCGATAATATTTGCTTGTGTATATAATTACTCCTCAACGATTGTCTCTTATGACGATGAGTCTATATTACGCACACATCTATTACTAGACGCTTCCCTGGACCGTTGAGTGAGTACTGCCCAAAGTTTATATCCACAAGTGCTAAATCTAAATTAAATTAAGGTTAACACTAGAGGGCTAATGCCACAATTCTGCAAACCTAATGGAATGTACCACGTGGTCGCAGAAAGAGATTACTTACAAAACTGTTGAAACAAACTTATTTGGATCATAGTTGCAGACGACAGCAACAAACTCACGAAAATATATTTTGAGCACGCATTGCCTCATTCACAGATTAATTTTGGACTTTATCAACATTCTGGTTACAATACCAGGCGTTGTCTAGCCTCTTTAAAATTTGTGTCAAATCGGCTAACCCACTGCTGAGTTACTGCATATAAATAGCAAATTCCTGACTGATTTGGGCCTTATTAGAGATGTTCAGAACTTTTATCAAGCCCACAGTAGGTTCAAGTTAACTAGTCTCAGTTAGATTTATTGATCCTATAAATTAAATCCCTTTTATGATAGGAAAATATATAAAACTAACTATGTAGATAAATTGAAAGGTGGCAGGCACAGCTACAGTATAAAATGATACGTTGATTTTCAAGTAATATCACAATTCACCCAACAGTAATAAAGTCTATTAATCTGTGTTAGTTCTCCCGTTTATATACAATTTGGGAAACAGTAACTCATTTTTTTCAACCTAAAACATGCTGATATCAATTCAGAAGCTTCATAGCATAATTCAATCTGATTGACCAGTTAGTAAATTTATTGTACTTTACACAACAGTTCGTGGTAACGTTGGTTATAGACTCATTTACATTTGGTATTCAATCTAGGTAATACTAATCATTATTAGTCTACTTCTACGACCGGAAATCAAACGATTCAAGCGAAGCATCTAGTTCGTATATTAGAATAGAAGTACAGTGCTTTGGTTGGGATTATTTATGTAGAGTTGTTACAGATAACTCAAACTGAAAACCTTGAAATTAGCTTCATTTATAGGAGCAAACCATGCAGCGCAACGAGCAGGGAGGTGACACGACAGATACCGAAAGCGTCAATAATTTCTTCTATGGAACACCGTCACCAAAGCAACCATCCAACAAGCCTCCCCTCACAAAGCAAAATTGGTTTTTGTCAGAAGCCCGTCGTGGCCAAAATCACCACCGCTATGGAGACCCAGTGCTTGGAATGAATTCAAGAAGGGCACCAAACAACGTATGTCACCGTATCCTTACGTTGACTTTACTCCTAGTACTACTCCGAATAAATCAAAGCGGGAAACGAAAGCTAGTTTGCGGAATGAAAACGGTGAAAAAGCAACAGAAAAATCTGCGCTAAATAATGATTCAAAAGAATCGGAGGGTGATTGCAAACGCAACACGATAAGTGAACCGGCAGGGATCGCTCAGCAGCAGCAACAAGGACTTCCATCCCATTTGGGGCTTGGTAACCAAGGACCTGTGGTATATGGCAACCAAATGGCTCCGTATTATGGTTTTTATCCAATGCCGGGTTTTCAAAATCATGTGTTTCCAGGCTCGTATGTTTTTCCGTTCGGTCAGCCTATGGGACACCAGTATATGGGGCACCCCATCATGTTTGGACCATGGGAATACTATGCGCCACCATCTGCATTCAATCCGTACAACGCAACTTTCCACTAAAAAGGGAACGGTGCTACCAAAACGTTGTTTTTTTCATTTTCGTAATGTTATAGTAGATTTAGCTACAGTTGATAATGGTATATTTTTCATAGTTTGTTTGATTTAAACCCGAGTCATGTCCAGTACAATTGATCCAAAAACGTTTTTATCTGTGAAATTAAAATTAACTTTTAAAAAATGTACAAAAAAATGGCATTTTATGTGCAACACTTCAAATTCATTTCAACGCTACTATGACTCGGGTAGTTTAAACAGATTTGTTCTTTAAACAACAACAGCCATTGTGTTTTTAACGTTTTAAACATATAATAAATGGTTAACCTTGAACAAAACGACGATGCTTTTTAATTATTCTGCATTACACAGTTTACCAATCCCCGTAGTATTATTACAACAGATACGAGAAAGATAGTACATATAAAAATTGAATTGCTAAAAACGTGAAAATTAAGTTACCTACTTCTTGTAAAACAGTGTTTGGGGTGTATTAAAGGCTCATATATGCCCATATAATATTAATAAATATTGAGTTATCTGGAGCTGCTTTGGCTTCCGTATGGAATTTTAATTGGGTAATATTCTAAAATAATTGTTTATCTGACCTATTACCTTGGTTAACTTTCATTGGAAACTGGCCCAGACACTTTTAAAATGGCAACGATAAAATAGTCTTACGATAAATTAAGTATAGTTTTGTTTGTGTCAGTAAAAAACATACTGTAATTTGTATGAAAAAAATAACCTAATAGCGAATAAAAAACAGCAACAATAATAACTAAAAAGTCAAAGTCTCCCAAAACTCAACACAAATGCTACATTGACAAAGGTAATTAAGTATAGTTAGAACTATTTTAATGCAACACCACAGAAAGACATGTAGGTAAAATATCAAATAAAAAGAACGTTTATTCCCATATACCGTTGGCCCTTAATGCTCAAAATTGTACAAAAATTCAACATTTCTGTGACGCGCATAACTCAGTAACGGATTGATTCATTTTCAAAACCTGTTTTAATCGGTGAGTGCTAACGTTATCTTGTCCCCTCCAGTTGGCATCGACTTAATAGCACGTCGCCTTTACCCTGTTTAGAGTTAAACTATTTTAAGATTTTCGCGTTATATAAAGGTTGAGTCACAAATTTTACGTAATTACTTAGCTAGTGTTCTTCATGCATTTTTCGTCTTTTGTATATAATCCATTTTATTAGTATAATTTCCGAATCAATTTCAAAGTGTGCTGGAACCTCACCACCGAGGGGCATACAAAAAAACTGAAATATAAGCAACTACTATGGCGAACCGTTAAGTTTAGTCACGCATAATTAATGTGGCTCCTATTGATTTTACATGGAAGTAACAACATTTAAGTATTAAACGCCCGAGTAATGAGGAAAATGGTCAACAATCTCTACGCATATATTAATTATTGCATTGTCATATCTTTTTCTGTATAGCTTTCCAATAGAACCATCAGTATAGGGTTTATATTTTTCAAAAATTTCTTTTATACCGCCCAGTTTCTTTTGTAGAACATGCAATTCGTGGTAACCACCGCTGCCAGCTATGTCCTCGGCTCCTGCAAAGTACTCGATCTCACTGCGGTAGTAGTCCATTTGCCCAGAAAATAAATACTTGTCAATATATTCCCCCACATCCGTAGCTTCATGTGTGATGTATCCCAGGGGCCTTGCTTCTTCTTTAAAAACACCATAGATAGCGAGCTGGGCTGTTGTGTAGAGCGAGTGAATGAACGCGAAGAAAACGTGTAGCGGCTGAGATGATAGCCACTGGTAGAAGCGTAGTTGTATATCACCATGACCCGGATTACATATCCACGACATTGTTTGAGGCGACATATATTTGTATAGAGACTGGGCCGCGTCGGTGACATTAAGCACATGACGAGGCAATAGTTTATGAATTATTTCGTGAGCCATATTAATACACATAACAGCCTGAAAATAGATAAATTTAATGTAAGCTCCTAATAACCTGACTTAGTGATGTGGCTAGTTAACAAAATTGCTCCTATGAAGCGCAGATGTTTTTTCTTTTATTTCAAAACACATATGTATAAATAAGCTCTATAAACAAAAATACTAAAATTATAAACATTCACTTAAGCATACAGTTATCATTTCGTAATTCAGTTCTAATAGTCAGATTTCGCCTAGTAGGTTACTACCGGGAAACTGAGATGCTTCGTATGCCGGATCGTGAGGTGCTAAGCCGGAACCAAAATAGCTGTCGTGTACGGTTTCATTGACCAGAACCTTGTCCTATGTATCGATAAGTAGCTGCCCTAGACGAGCGTTGTTACTAAACTTTGCCAAAACCGTGTCGTACATAACGTCGTACTGCTTACGTTGCCACTCCTCGTAGTTGTAGCCATTAACACTGTTACCTAGTTCGTGAGCCTTAGAGGGTGACCGGCACTGAAGAATATGATAATACATGTCGTAATCCCCGAAATGGCATGCCTTCTTTGCTTGATAGTACTGCTCGGCGCTATGATACGTTAAGTTGCCTACCGTGAATTTAGCTACGTGAAAGTCTGAGAACGGTGACCATCCGGTGAAGAATAGTAGCATGTCCACGCCTTGGGGACCAATAACCTGACGCTCGTGCTCCATGTTAAGGTTGTAGTATAGCCGATTACGTTGCCACTTGACCCGGAATCCTGAACTTCCTCCCCGTCTTGCGACTGCTGCTGCGGGAACACCGGCCTTTTTAATGACTGCCGCGAAGCGTGAGGCGTCTTTGGATCGTTGTATTTTAAGTATTGCTGGTGAGACGAAGTACCGTACCAAGTCGATGAAGTGTGATCCGGTTGAGCCATCGGGATATACTACACGTTCCTGGTGGTTGAGTGATCTGTGATCTTCTAGGTAAAGCGCTAGGATCTTGGCTTTGTTACGTCACCTTGGAGGTAGGACGTTGACGATGTCTTGTAGTATAGTAGGGGCGATTGCGTTGCTAGTACTTGTGGCTGTGGAGTAGTAGTGTGACCTGGCATAACGTTGCTGTTAGACTTTAACTTTTCGAATAGCGACTCCTCAACTAGTGCATACTTCTTGGGCTCTGTCATGACTTTTAAATAAATTCTTAAGTATCAACTTTACCAGTGTTACTAATTTGGGAACTAAACTATACCGTAGCCTTTTTAATATTAATCGCTTCCTAGCCACGGATACGGTTCTATACCCTAGGGTGGACAATACACGGTTATGAAGACTCACCCACCGCTTCTGTTCGGGTTTAAGTTTAACGTTACCTAGATCGAGGTTCCTACATATTTCTGCTATGGCCCTGATGAGTGACGGTGTTGCTGCCGCGAGTAGGGGATTTACGGATGCCCGGGGTGATGTTTCTATGTAATATAGCGTGGTTAGGTTATCCTTAATGTCTTGACTCATTACTACGCGTGTCGAATACTAGGTATATATATATAATTGTTACTAAACGTACACATAACTTTGCTCATGCGGTAAGAATCCTTCAGATAGGGTAAACTCCCGGGATGTGTTTGGCTTTAAGTTAATCAGTAAATAACCATAGGGTCTTTTTAATGCTTTCTCGTACGCGGTAGGGATATAGTCCTGTTTACCTGGGAACATACGTGAGCCAAGAACCGATATCATAGCCTTATCACCCCTGTTTTCGAATAGGAAGTAGTAGTCAGTATTACGCCTTAAACACGGTCCTAACTTGGGACAAAAATATAGGTTCTGTACTATGAAAATTACCGAAATTAGCCTATGTCTCATCTTCGTAAATAGAATAATAAGTCTCTTATCTACGGTATCCATCATATCGTCTAACACTACTAGTGTGTTCACTGGTGGCTCTGTTTCATCCAGTAGAAAGTCCGGAAAGCGTGGTATGAGTGTAACCCCCTGGAGGGTAAATAGCTCCTGTTCTGGCATAGTATAACAATAAAAAACCCGGTCTAGTTTCTGATCATGTACGTGGTTATGGTGTTTAAGTAACTCCCTAACAAAGTAACTTTTACCCGACTGCGTAGACCCGGCGATTATGGCATTATATGGTGTCTGCAAGACCATCGTCTTACTGCCAACTGAACTCTCCATAGTCCTTTATAGTTAACACACCGTCTACTCCACTTAGCACAAGCAACATGATAGGTTCTGTTAGTGGTTTTCGATATGATAGCTCTATGTCAACGTTACCCGCTTCTGGTGATGAGTTATAGCCACAGTTAGCCGTCCCGTCCATGCTTAGCGTTATGGGTATTATGAAGCATCCATGAGGGTAGTCAAAGTTGTTAAAACCTGGTTCTAGGTTAGTGAAGTCAGTTCCCTTATAGAAGTTATGATATGCGCGTAAGTTATCTCCGAAGGGTTCGAAGCTTAGCGGAACGTTATAGGGATAGGATTTCTTATTCACAAAGACCTGTAGGCTCTGTAGGCCACAGTCTTCGAAGTTATAGGGGTTCTTATCGACTTGTCCATTATATGCCGAAGCCGTAACCTGACACAAGACCAGTTTCCTAGGTACTATGGCGTTACTTATAAACGACCAGGAGACATTCATATCTCCCACACCTAGAGACTTAGTAGTTATAGAGTGACGTACTACTGGATAATTGAATCCCGCGGTGCTTAGTGCTCTCTGATACTTAACCAAACTAGGACCGGTTAAGGAGACATAGGGTGTGTATAGCTTAGCCCGGTTAATTTTAATCTTACGATCAACGCCTGGCTTACCTATGACACTGAAGGAGGGTTTTGTACGATAAAATATGAGACTCATGGGGACATTTCCCCGGATAAACCTACCCGTGTTCAGGAAGTCTGTGTATACGCGTCCATACATCTCACCCTTATTCGTTTCCAGGTCTAGTAACCGCATCGCAATAGCCTGGTTATTGTCTATGTTATCGAAAGCATAAACGTCATCGGGTCGGTATGTAGCTGTGTTTAGTAGGTTTTTTCTTACTGTTTGTGGGAAGTATAGGTGAAAGAGAGTATACATTATGTAGAGGTAATTAGACTGTTCTATGGAAATAGACCTACATGCAATTTTTAATTCCACCCTTTCAAATAGTGAGTATAGAAACAAGTTAGCTAACCCTGACATATCTTGCCCATCTACGTCTCGTTTCTTAGGGTTCTTGTTTTTATTTGCCTGTGGTTTACTCGGGATTTGTGGGGGCCGAGGTTGTTTTAGGTTTAGGATCTCTACTTGTAGGTATATCATAATAGAGTCCACGTATACATAATCTGAGGAACCCCCAAACTTGAACTCTAGAGGTGTTAGATGATCTTCGGAAGGGAGCCCAGTGAAGCATGCACTCTCTACAACTAGAACGCTATCGACTTCATCCTGTACCGGGGGTAGGGACGTTATGTCAAGACCAGGTACACTGCATTTAGGGTATAGTGACATGTTGATGATACTAAGTTATAGGTAAATTTAACGTCGTCGTCGAGGCTTTTTGCTCTTCTTCCTGCGTAGTTTCTTTTTAATGGTTTTCTTAGCCTTGAGTTTGCTTATCTTGAGTGGTACTGAACGCTTAGAACTGCCAGCTAGTAGTCGTACGAGTGCCGCATCCATGATGAGGAGGTAAGTGTGATTACTTAGCAATCTTTTTTAATGATTTTTCGAATATGAAGAACTACTGTAGCTTTCCCTGGGGAATTTTGTGACACGGATATATGATCCAGGGACGTTACGCGAATTTTGTGATAGAGCGGTAGCGGGTTGTATCGGGAATTGGTGAATATAACTCTTGTATTACCCGTTGCCGAGTAACTGGATTCGATGAAGTCTGCTGTTATATACTTAACCGTGTTAGGGACGTTACACTGAACTACTGCACACTCGGAATCTGTGGTGTCTAGGGGCGACGGTAGCTTACAACTAAGTGAGGGTGATTCAAGTATAACAAACATGGTTACGTGTAATGAGGCTAGATATTCCACTTAATAATTTTTCAATAACCCCATAACACTTAATACCAGTTACTATTATTCGACCACTATGATGTACTAGTACCGTGGCACCTGTGTATCTAAGTAGTAGTGGAGGCATATGGTCAAGAGGATCGAATGTTGCGTTATACCCAAGACCCTGAAGGTAACTACATAGTTTATGTAGGTTATATTTATAACTAAGCTTGGCCGATACTGCAATGTTTCTCACCGCGTACGCACACTCTCCGCCGATTACTTTCCGTAGTCTATCTATGTTATCAGTAACACCTACTATAGTAACTTTACCTGAAGCGAATATTAACCAACACCCCCGGTTATGGTATATGAGCCCACTGAACTTACTGGGGTCGTAGGTACATGATAGCTTATCACTGAGTTCATATGGATTTAACCGTTTATAAAAACTTCCACATACGGTTACGTTCACTATTCGCCAATCCATACTGTCATGTCTAGGGAGTTATGTGAGTCTTTTTATATCTTTCTCAGGAACCCAGGAGACATCAGAAAGTGGATACCCCTTCCACTGGACTAAGAACTCCACACCACGGCTACCCTTCCGCCTGTTAAGGATTTTTTCTATTTCATAAACCTCGTCTCGTCTGGTAACTTTTTGCATCTCTGGTTCATAGAATATGCCTAGGATAGCTTCCCCGGTCATAGATTTTAGTCTGTATGTAGGCGGGGTTGAATGAATCTGTTGGCTAATAATAAACTCCTCCTCGGTCCAATTTGGGTAGAAGGCTTTAACGAATGGGAACTTGCGTTTAAGTAACTTAACCCTTTCACCTATATTGAACTTAAATTTTCGGGGGTATTTAACAAACCGCCTGGGATATAGATTACGTCTAACCTGCACTTCGTTGTGTCTCGTAACGTCAATGGGTCTGAATCCAGTAGTTCGTACCTTCCGCCTGTTTAGTGAGTCTATGATGTCCTGTAACACGTCTATGTATCGCCACGTATTATGTTTACGTAGGTATATGTATATGTTACGTTTAATATCACGTATCTTCCTCTCTGCGAATACAGTCTTAGACTCGTCCTTCATGATATATATGAGATTAATGCCCCTAGACTTGAAGACCTCCGTGAACGCGACACTGTAGTGTTTCTTAGCTCTGTCTACGACGAAGTTTCGTGGTTTCTCTGGGAGAAGAGAGTCTAGGATTTCCGAAAGCGACTTAGCTATGGTTTCACCGGTTTTGTTTTTCAGTGGCACTGCCCACGTATACTTAGAGAAACAATTTATAACTACTAGTATGTACTTAACTCCACCATTATACTTAGCTAGAGACTGCATGTCAGCTAGATCGGACTGGAATATGTCATATAAGTCTGATACTATATACCTAACTCGCTTAAACCTTTCCCGGGGTCGGGGTTTTACTAGTGTATATGGAGGCTCCCCGTGTAGAAACTCCCTAACCTGGGACTGTGTTACCGAAGCCTCTGCTTTCTTGGCAGCTAGGTATAGGTTGCGAACAGATCCAAGGGTTAGGGGGTTTGATGGGTAATAGTATAGGTCACTAAGCTTGTTCATCATTATAGGTTACATAAATCTCTTACCTCGAAGGTGTTTAGTGTTATGTTTCGATTATGTAGGGTGGGAATGGACTGTTCTAAGTACCCCTCGCCGTGTTGACAAGCTGCACGCCTTACTTTAGACAAAAGCGTGGGACTTATATTGTACTTAACACCGTCTTTGTATAGAAATATCTTAGTTGCGCAAAGGGTAAGGGTTGTCTTGGCTCCGAAGTAGTAAACCTGACAAAACATAAACCTATCTTTAGCAACCGTTATATCTCCCGGTGGTGCAACTAGGGTGATGAAGACTAGTACGGATATTCCCAAAATGAAACAATTTAAGAAGACATTAGCCACACTAGTTTTGTTCATGATTGTTACTGATAGCCATGCCATTCCTTTTTAATAAAAATTTACCTCAACAACTGTCCATAGTTACCGACTGCCCCGGAATAAATATACGATGTGGATTGATTTGTACTGGTGTGGTGTCAAATCGAATCATACGCTTCAACATAAGTAGCTGATGCTCGGAAAAGAGACACCTTTCGACTTGTTTAAAGTTACAGCGTACGATGAATGTTGTTGGAGGATTGATTGCAAGACTGTCAAACATGTTTTCAATTGTATTCATTATTCAGGAAGTAGTATTAACAAGGAAAAGTGGTAATAATTCAGTGTTCAGTATCAACGTATACTATAACTAATATTTGCGATCGTTTACCGGTGTCTCCAACAATACCAATATCAAAACCAACGTAATTAGTCATAACGTATTTATCTTCTGATTGTTGATAGATATCGTCATAGTCAAGATAAGTTTGATAAATTAACCTTCTTAGGGTTTTCTTGGATACAATAAATCTTGATTTCGAAGAATTATGCATATAATGCGCGCTAGCTATGTGCCAAAAATGTATTAGTGGTAAAGACATTAATATACAGATTCTAAAATACCACGGATATTAACACGGATTACGTTCCTTTTCAGTACCTGCTCTAGATTAAAGAGAAATAGTTTGCTTAGCGTAAATGGTGCGAGGTTACAATTAACTGTTTTATATTCATGGTAGTAGTTACCCGCGTGTATTAAAACACGGACCTGGTTATGTGCTAGGGAAATATTTGCGAATGTGGACTGCCATACTTGGTGGAGATATAGAAACCTATCACACTGGGCTTTGGGTTGGTGTAGGGTAAGTGAAAAGTCTACATTATCTCGATTCTTAGCTATCCACCGTATCTTGTATGTTGTCGAATTACTTATAGTGACCGTTGCTAAAGGTATGTGTGATTGCTTAGTTATGAGACAGTCGGTTTCTATTGCAATTATGATTATGAATATCACCACAAGGACTTTTTGCACCCACCCGGATTGGGTAGAAATAAGCTTTGTCATAAGCCACCTAGTCTCCGTGATTAAAGCGATCATTAGATTCAAAGCATATAACGCGACACTTTTTAATAACATCAAAATAGATTACCATACATAAATAAAACATAAATATCACTTTCAAAAGTATCAGTACTAGGTGGAATGAGACGTAGATTGTTTAAGCACATGTGGTAGGTATTTCATAAAGTCCAGGTTTCGGTTAGTACCATACCCAGCCATGGCGGCGACTATTGGTACGTAATCGTCGGGAGTGGCCTTTCGCTTAGGTGTCACGCGGCTTATGTCGATATCCTTTAGCATTTCGTCTTCTACAGCGTCAATGGTGGCTATGGGGTAACGTTTTTCGTCTTGATAAAAGTTATCATAGTAAACACCCAGCTGGAGAATACTCTGCTCTCTATCGGCAGTGTACAAACCCAGTTCGTGCAGCACCATGTCGATGTATATGTCGGCGTAGAATTCGATTGGGTATTGGCACCCCAGTTTCCCGCCATGAGCCCAAGGTTCGTTCCGTAATCCTGAGCGGCAGCCTTCACAATTATCTCTCACGGTTTTCCATAGCTCTTCACATACCATTAAATAGTCAGATTTTAGCAATAAACGGTTCATAGTAGTAATCTAAATAATTTCAGATACACAAGGAATCAGGCATAGAAGCAATGA
>JASANE010029882.1:0-25129 GCA_030248225.1 Trileptium ribeirensis
ACAACTACTTGAAATGTAAATGCGCTTCGATCTTCAGGCGAATAGAGAGGACAGAAGTATTGAGAATAAAAAGGCAAGATAAAAGAACCAGATATTTGTGACCGTTGGATTTCACAGCATTATTTGTACTGCGTAATGCGTATTTACCATAAATTCCCGAGAAAACATGAACATTAACAAATATTTTTGTTTATAATACAGTGCTTTCATAAAACTTATACATCTAAATAAAACACTGTTTTTTATCGTGTTTTATCACTAAATAAAATAATTGTGCCGTAATAAGATATATGATGCCGTTCTTTACGACTACACCAGCGGGAACATGTACCACAACAATTTCTGTATCTAGTAACAAATAAACAAATACCCCTGATTTTTCACTGTTTTGACTGTATTCAATGACATGAGCGCTAAACAACGCATTAAATTAAACAACGCTAGCTGGGACATAACATCAAGTAGAATATTGTGATTACTGTATATAACACTTTAAATGCTAAAGAGATATATATGGGTTACTAAATGGTTTTGTAGTAAATCGTTAATAGGGCAATTTTTTGTTTCTTATGCAAGTGCAAACTTAAGATGCGGCCCCAACAATGCTCTTTTGACATAATGTACAAAACGTCTTTAGAGAACAAAACTCGAATTTAAATAGCCGTTTCTGATTTAGACATTTTTCTTTTCCATAACGCCCTTAGCGATTGCAATATAGCAACTAGCATTCCTCATACTTTCGTTAGGGCTAACATATTACGTTTTATTGATGGTAATAAAGTGTAGTGTAACTGTAATAACCGGTGACGCAGCTGCATGGCGCAACTTCCTAACACCATGCCCATACGACCCCGGCTATCGTAACCTCAAGGGTGGACCGTGAATACTAAAATTTCTACCCCATTCTTGGTCAAACACCAAGAAGGTTCGGAACTTACCAGGCCGCAGGCGCGCTTCACGGCCCGCGCGTCCATGCCCGATGGGCTGCGCTCGTGTCTAGTCTCGGGTATGATTTCTGAGGTAACCCAGGGAGGTGAGCACTTGCGACACTTGCTCACAGGTCATGCAGCTTACCCGTTATTCCCTATCTTAGTCTCATCGGAAGATGTTTAGTTCTAATTAGTCGTGTTAAATATTTGAATAGCGCATGAAAATATCCCTAAAAATTGAAGCTCAAGCTGACTTGCCTAATTGAAATCCTGATCTGCTTCGTGCTAGAGCATTGTAGCCTATGTGGCCCCCACAGGGTTCCGACAGGCCCTGGAAGTTTAATGTCGGATTGTCGATGACGTGGCATGCTCCTTTCTATGTTTTATATCTCAGTGTCTATAGCGTAAGTCTCGCGAGTGAACTTTCCCAGCTATTGCCAGGAACAAAGCTAGTTTTGCGTTTGTTTTCCTGAGTATTTCGCCTCTTGATTCCAGGGCAAAACGAAATAGATGTGATAGAAGGCCATGCACGCCAGGCCTTGTGACATTCTCGCCCACAAGCCGTGACGGGCAGTGCCTGCTTGTCCGAGTGGACAAACCAGAAAAAATCCCGATCGTCTCGGAAAGAAGTAAGACTCTACTCGGTGTCAATTGTACAAGTTTATTTGCACGATCAAGGGTAAGTGTCGGGATGAGTGTTTCCTATGGATGGTCGCGGCGGACTACGTGAGTCGGGTTGGGGTAGTTTAACAGAAACTCACAACTGGCCAGATGCCTCGGTACTATAGACTATAGGGGCAAGGGGTGTTGAAACTGAAAGACGGGGCGGAGCGTGTCGGTATCCGCATGTCGGCGGCTAGGGGCGGTTATCCCTGCTTCAGCGCAGTGTTGGCGAACTAATTAGCTATGCGGCGCAATAAGCAGGGGCCTAGTGTGCTAAGGAAATCGCTCCTTAACGCGTGTCACCTCGAGTGACAAAGTAATTGCACGCAGCGGCGGACATTAGGCGTGGCTGCGGTGGGAAAGCGGTGGCCGAACCTGACTACATGACTTCTATAACACAGTCTGATAATTACTCAGAGCAACGCCGGTGAATGAGTGTCACTAGGGGCGCTAAGTAATTTACCCTAGCGGTACATTCGCTGTATGACTTAATTTTAAGTTCATTCTATTGTTGCTGACAACCTTACCTACCTAACAATACGACTGACCGAACGAGAAGCCACAGAAGCAAAAAAGAAGGGGGATAATAATTCATCGGATTTAGGCCGGCGGAATGTGGTCGTGGTGCTAAATGGCATGATGCGTCCTCCTAGGCAACTATACCAGGCCTGCCCCCAGGAGCGAGCCCAATCGATCGATTACGATTCGATTTCTTCGCTGGAGTTTTGGTGGGGGCAAGTTTTACATTCGGGACGCCCCGGCCTCCAAGGGCGACTTAGCCTGATGTCCTACTCTTGGGGTCGGTTCCAACAGTTGGGTCAGGGGCGTTTTTACCCGGACGCATCTGCGTCCTTTCCCTTCTGTCTCGCTGTTTGTTTTCCGTTTTGTCGTTACTAATCTCTATCGAGGTTTCTTTCTCTTAGTACACTGCCATGTTGCAGTGTTTTAACTGCGCTGTCATGCAGTAGAGTCACCACGGACTTATTAGTCGATATCACTGTGTTCCTATGGCTGACTGGTCAATACTAAATATTGTGCAGCGGACTTAAATTCCCCGTGCAGGATCAATTCACAATACTGGAAAAATAAAAAGGCAAGCACTGAAACTTGTGGAAAGAGAACTGAACCTGGTCATATATAGTACATAGCCTAACGGGCAGATCGAGATAAAACCAAAGAAAATCCAAACTCAGCAATCAACTCGCTCCAAAAAGAAACCGGGGTTTTGCAGTTGTTCGGTTTGGGGCCTAAATGGCCTGGGCGAGTCAACTAGTTTTCTTTATTGGAGTGGGGAATAGATATTTTCTATTTTTAGCGGCGGGAACACGAAGTGTTTCTCCTGCAAGGGCACTGACTAATCGTGGCACAGGGGCCTACTGTCAGTTTCTTTAATTTTGTTTCTTTGGGACAATGGTCCTGGTAGAAGACCATGGCATTGTACAATGGTTACCACCGGTAAACTTAGTTGTTTTATTAAAGTAGTCTTTCGGAGCTCAAAAATGGTGTATCACCATCAAACGGAGTGTTCGCGGCACCAAAGGGCTCAGCGGAATTTTGGTCGGCAGGGACTTTGTTCCTCCAGCCAGGTTTCTTGATCATAGGGGGTTTAGGATGGTCATCTATTGCTTCTCCAATCAGTCGTCCTAACGGAATCTGTGTTCGAATGGGAACCTTACTGACTTTGTCTAAACGCTCTGATGTCAAAGTCAAACAAAACCGAAATAATCCGTAGGCAACTTTGCCATGTAAATAGCAAACACCTTCAGCTCAAGCTTTAGTGCCTAGAATTTGTTAAATCTTCATGTTCCCAAATTTTCTTATCTCAATAGAGTAAAAGAAATTTTAAGGGCTTCCTAAAGCCTGACGGAGGCTAGTCCTTCGTTCCTAGTCTGCGTTCCTGTCCAAGCTCAAACACGGCATGAGCGTTGAACAATCCACTAAGCTACTAATTTAGAAAACCATCAAAACAAATCATGGAACAAGTTCCTATTGTGTGGCGTGCACGTTCAAAAAATTTTACCGTGTTCGGCTCAGGAAAATTCGACAGTCCTAACTCAAAAGCAGCAAGCCATGTAAAACCTGGACGAGAAACGTCCATTTTGATTTGTCTTACCTATGACCACGGGGAATCAGAAAGACTTCGAATTAGTTGAGCAGTCCTCACAGCGCGCTGTATGGATGTACCCTAAATCGCCTAACGTCTCCCACGTCGGAACTCGATTCTAGAGGTTGATTCTCGTTAAGATTGTGCGGCTTCTGAGGGGACGGGGTGGGCGACCCAAACGCGAATGATTCTTCCTAGGGGCGACGGACGCGCTACATTCGTGAAATACCTAAATGAATGGCCTGTTAATCTTCATTCGGCAGGGAAACTAAACCCATGCATCCACTAAACCTTCAAGTACTTACGAACGTTGATTACTGAGGCAGCACCAGCTGAACTCCTACGCGAGGTATACACCTCGCGGAAACCTTTCGTCCATCGATCGATCCGAGCAAAAGCGAAAAGCGAAAGAAAAGCAGAGCCATATGAAAACTCGGAACCCCACTTGAATCGCATGCTAGTTAAGTCCATTCCCCCGAGTCCAACTGGTCCAGCTGAGCGCGAACCGTTTTCGCCTGTATTTAAGGGTGGCGATTTTGTCGGCCGAACCCAATCGTCGTTCGTCTCCGCCCGCCCACTTTTTTCAGGTCTTCCAAGATCGTCCAATTGGGGACACTTCCGGAAATTTGAATTCGACAGCTACCGTAAGCCGTTGAGTGTCCATTGGGAGAGTAGGCTTCAATCAGCTTTGCCGACATCAATTTTGAACTCTCCGAGTACTCGGAAGTTGACCATCTGTGACTTTCGTCCCGATTTTCTCCTGAAAAGCAAATTTTGAAGTCCCGACTTCCCGTAATTATCACCGGATGTCCAGTGAAATCGGATCCTAAACTCACAACGTTCAAACGGCTTCCGGTCCCAGCTTAACTCAAACAATTGAGAATACTTTCGGGTCACGCACTTTTCTTCTTCAACCCCAATTAGCGTGACAATCTGTTCGACTTTGGACTGTTTGCTCTTCCCAGCCCATCTCAACTCGGCGACTATTGACTCGGCCTTTGAGATTTTCAGCATGCCGCCCCTCCTAATTAAGCTAAATTTAATTGGAAGGTGACCCTCACTCATGAAGACACCTTAAAACATCAAGAAAAATCAAGCTAATTTTCAATTTTCTTGGGACTATCTAAGCTTCAACGACTTGCCGGGGGGAACCGGCGACGAGAAAGCGCCCGTCTAGAGACCAGGGACGGGGTAGATCCTAACGTACACCTAACTGGTCAGGGGCCCTGCTCCAAGGCCTCTAGGGTCCGCGGGAGGGCCCTAAAGTCGCCCCCCTTTCGTTCTAATCGTTCGTATTTTGTCCGTCCGTAAAACTCTTAAATTTAAGCGAGATTCGTACGTGGTGTCCTTGTCCGTCCTTTTTTCTTCATGTCCTTATATACATATATATCTACTTATATACATATATATACATATATGTAAACATATTATACACATATCTACACAAACATAGTCACGAACACACACACAAAAACATATGGATACATATGAACACACAACAGACACAGCGGCGACCTGAGCGACAGAAAGATCGCTCAGAACATACACACACTCACAACACCCCTAAAACAACAACAACAACAGCAAAGCGACAACAAAGAAGACCGGCCGGAAAAGTCGGTTAGAGAGAGAGAACGAGGACAAGAAAACAAAGGACAGCGAGGACACGAAAAGGGCGGGAAGAAAGGAAGCGAGACAAGGGGAATCCCGAGGGATTTTCGAGGGGCTGGGGTGAGATTCGATCCCAGAACGAAAAATGGGGTCGATCGATATCAAACACGGGGGGGAAGGGCGTACTAACGGGTCAGAACCCACCTATGGGTTTTGATGTATGTAAGTATGGGTCGCTTTAGCGGGCTCTCCCGCGCTAACGGTTGAGCGGAGCGAGGCCCGCTGGGTATTGTTAGCCTCGCCGTCGAACGGCGATTCGAATGAGGGGCGACATCGCTGACGAAGCCGCAGGGGTAAAAATGATGCTAAAATTACAACGATTAGAGAGAGTAGTGGCTACGGCAGGGGCGCTTTCATCGACGGTCCTGCGTTAATGGGGCGGAAGGCGGAGACCCGCCGGGTATTTTTGGAGATGTCTCGACGAGGTGAACGCAATGAGGGGCGGTTTGCCTACTGTCGAGTTAGGGGTAGGTTTTTGGACGTTTTGTGCCCACCTATAGTCGGCACTTCGCACTAGGGGCACTTTGGTGGTTTAGTGCGGTCTAGCGGGAAGTCGGGCAGAGGCCCGCCGTATATCGTTGTGTTTGCCAGGAACAGGCGAATTAAATTAGGGGTTGCATGTGCACATTTAAAGCCAGGGGTCGAGTACGGGGTTGATGCACAACAGAAGCAGTTTCACGTCGTATTTTCATAGGGCGTTATGAAACAGCAAAATAAGTCCTGTAACAACGGAATGGTTGGTCTGGTCGACACCCGCCTGGTCTCGTAGATGTCTCACTGGCCAAATTACGTAGAAACACGCACAATTCCACTCAATGATTCGATAGTAAAAAGAAAGACCAGTTACTAGGGCGCGGGTCAGGCAATTTTGGGGCGTTAAAGGGCGCTGTAAAAAGGAAAGATCCATACGGTGAGGGCGTGAACAATAGGAGTATCGAGGCATAAAAATCAAGCAATACACACATACATAACTATATATCCCTACATATACCTAAGTTATATCTACTCGGAACCATGGTAGCCAGCCAAACCTAGCGTAAGTAATGGCTGTTAGTTGAGCGTTCGCCTGTTCGTCCCCCAGATATCTCGTGGAGTCCTCCAGTGATTTGTGACATCTTGACCTCGTTCGAAAACCCTGAAAATTCTCTACCGAAAAGCACTTGGGGCGGTTTCGGGAAATCTCAATCCTTGGACGGTTACGGGCCGATAAACAAGCCCGATGCCCGTTGTTTCCGAATGTTCAGAAGCTACCGTAACCCATGTGTTTCCGCTTATTGGCGCGACCATTACGCTATATGAAGCTTAACACCGGTAAGATCGATACTCTTGATTTTGATCACTTCCCAACACCTTAGATTGTCAAAGGCCTCCTATACCCAAACGGTCATTACCGTCAAAGTTTTAACGCGTGATGGCAGCTGCTTGGGGTTCGGTAGGATTCTCCTTTTTCGTGTTGGTAGGGGCTCCATGTTCGGTCTTACGCGTCGGCCGAAACGGCTTCATTTTTTTTCTAATTAGGTCACAACACAACACTCGTCCCGGTAAGAACACGGTTACTAATGCAAAGACATATACGAACCATTTGATAAAAAGCGACATTCCTATACGCAAGCCAGAGACAAAATACGATAAATCATTGACACTAGTAAAAGACGACATTTTTATATACGAGTCACTGATACAATACGACATTTTTATATACGAAACACTGATAAAATACGACATTTTTATATACGAAACACTGATACAATACGACATCTTTATATACGAAACACTGATAAAATACGACCTTTTTATATACGAAACACTGATACAATACAACATTTTTTATATACGAAACGCTGATACAATACGACATTTTTTATATACGAAACACTAATACAATACGATATTTTTATATACGAAAAACTGGTAAAATACGGCATACAGCACGACACAGGTGCCAACGGTTGCGGTACGATTTTGGGTGCTGCAGTCCCGAAAATGCTCGTAACGGGGCCGGAACGGGCCTGTTAAATAACATTACATGTGATGTTCAGGTTTTAAAACACTAAACAGGGGAATTTTCGTTCGATAATAAAATAAAAAAATTTTCCCACCCAAATGTCAAACGCTCACAAATCGGTTATTTAAATGTTTTGAAGTAAACATTTAAACGTTTGGGAACATCTCGAAATTTGGGAACATTTTCAAATTATAATATATGAAATATGAAACGGACTAATTTCTGTTCTTTAATGCAAAAATGAAATTTTTGTTCAGTGAACGGTTGAATGGCAATTGCTTTTGACATAAGAGAATGGTAAGGGGCGCAGCTTAATTTTATTCACGCATTAACGGTTTGGATGCATTGCCCAAAACATCCAAATCTATAATGCTTTCGTATATGTTGACCGTTGTATGGTACACCGAATAAGTGATTACCAGTCGCTAATGATAGCAGAGGGTGGTAGGGGTTGAACCTTAAGTTTATTCATGCATAATTGCTTGGCAAGCTGTGATTTACCTGTACATTATTTCTCAATAGTGTAAAATACATGAAAAAACAAGCCAATTCGAAGTAATCCAATGAGCGGTATCAATCTTTCGGTTAGAAATTTCGTCGTAAGACATTTCGTCACAAACGTGAGGCCAATTCAAGGCGGTGGCGGGAGCGGTTTTCACCGCCCCTAAGAATTCTCAGAAGGCGCTGAACCCCCTGTAACCTCGTCTCCGCGGCCCTGTAATTACTACAGGTTTCCATGTAATAAGGACCAAATAAAACCCTGCACAATATAGCTGTTCTGTTGAAATCCCTTACTTTTTGTGAGGACATTTTGTCTATATGCCTATGCTACTTTGTAAATACATCTGATGTTCTTCTTCTGTATCGTAATAATAAAGCCTAGAAATACTTTGAGTTTCCCCATTTCAGAATAGCATGATGTGCCCCTCTATCAGTAAATTACTCAGAAAATATATGCATCGCTTCAATCTTAAATCTCATAGTTAAACTATATATAATTATCTGAACTACGGTTGGGCCTTTAGTACACTTACTTCGAGGAAAATACGCATTATTTGTACCATACCTATCGTTTTGTTTATAGAAAAGAATGATAATTTATTTTTGCCGCAAAGATATAGTTTACTAGTTGTACCTTTTACTACTTTTGTCTATGTCCGCGCAGAAGGGTGCGATGTATCCGGGCCAAACTGCTCTTTCTTGAATTATGTCTTGTGGCGGTTAATAAATCGATAAATTTTATTACATAGCTAGGCGTTCAAATCTGGCATTCGTTTTTGGTTTTTCTGTTTGACTCTTTTTTTCGTAAAAGTATAATTTTAACTGTAAGTGGAAATTCGCCTCCCGTGGCCATTTGTATATATTTGTTAGAATAATATGTCTTGTCTTTACACACATACCTATATTTCACTTAAGGCATGCATACGTAGAGGATTTTCTTACAACAGTCACAAGCCAACAATTCTTGTAATGGTTATATATATGACATTGTCATGCGTGAGTAAACTTAAGGCGACCCCGCCAACCATCCTATTCTGTCATTACCGATATGTAATCGCAAACCGTTGTTACGGAAAACAGGCTTAATTTCATTTGATTTTTTGCTAACCGAAAATTGGCAAAATCAAATTCAAGTGCCAGCAGTTAGACCTTGTGTTCGAACAGAATTTCGGGGATTTCAGTTTGCAGAAATTCTGTTCCCTAATGCATTGTCATTTAAATTCGGATTATACAGTGTTCGTGAACAAATTTAATGCAAAAGTGATGTCACAATCAAATCGACAAATTTTCGTTTTCAAGTATTTGGGAAATTTTACTTCAATTTTTGCGAACACAAAATGGTTAGATGTCAATCGCGAGCGCAGTGTTCGCGAACAGTTTTACGCCGAATTTCAATTGACCAAAAAGCGTTCCGTAACAAATTTTATCCAAAAAACAAAGTAGGGTGGTTGGCGGGATCACCTTAAGCTTACTCGCGCATTATTTGGCCGGTCGTCCATCGAGGGTGATTAACAATAATGTAGCTTGCACACGGGGCGCAGCGGTGCCATTTAGATTGCCAAATGACAGGTTTCACACGACCGAGTGTTCCTTAACGGCAACACAGACTTATATATTCAGCAAAATTAAGCGTATGAAGTGGAACCAGTCGACCAGCGAGGCGAATTAACTGCCTTGTAGCTTGTACATGGGGCGAAGCTGGCCGATTTCGAGTGCTAAATAATACATGTTCTGCGCGAGTGGGTGTTCATTAACGGCAACATAGACTTAAATAATAAGCAAGATTAAGCCTGGGATGTGGTTTCGGTCGACAAGTCGATTCCGTGTTACATACTTGCAACAATAAGGATTTTTTGGCTATAAATTTCGAGGAAATGTTGAATCAATACGTAGAATAGCTATGTCGACTAAGGTAAATCTAAACAGACGATTGAGACTCACTTATAAATATCGTATCCGCAATCGACGTGCTTCAGTAATTCGTCTTGTTTGGCACACATTTGCTCGATGGAAGTAAATGCTCGCATTAAAATTGGACACTGTTGCGACAAGTCAGTGCCACCGTCTGGTGTTTGCCCCATAAAGCAGCTCTTCAGTTCCGGGAATCCTTTGCTGCACGCCAATTTAACAGTTTCTGCAACAGCTTGTTTGTCTTCATCAGTGCCTGTCATTCTAACAGGCGGAGCTTCGTCGTTGATGCTGGATATGGTACCGCAGTGAACAATCCTGTTGATACACTCTTGCTCAGTAGCTGTTAATGCTTCTGTTGATCTAAGTGCAAACAAAGCGATCACTGCTACGCCTATCATTGACAAAAAGTTTTCCATATCCCTGGTAAATTATACAACAATTGCGTTAATTAGATACCGACTGCAAAATATTAAAAGCAAATGGAAGCTCATATTTCAGGAGTGTGAGGTAGTGATAAGTAATGATTTTCTGGCGATAACTGTCGAGAAACGATGTTCAATCAAAGTTAGCCAGGTGGACAAAGTTATACATTTGCTATGCGCATTTATATTTACAACATAAGCTTTTTCCCATAGTAGATTCACTTTAATCGTCACTGACAAAAATTGGTTTAAATTAGACCCCTATCGCTTGTTCATATTGTTTAAATTTGTTTACAACATAGGCTCTTTCCCAGAGTAGATTCACTTTATCACTTTAATCGTCAATGAGAGAAAAATTGGTTTCAATTAGCCCTCTATCGCTTGTTCATATTGTTAAAATTTGTTTACATCATTTTAGTACGTTACATTTTCAAACATGTTTTGCTTCTATACACGTTCTTATGTTGGGAGGTAAAACAGAAAGGTTATTTTAGTGTATCAACTCCTTTGTTTAGGAATTATTTATTTTGTGTTGTGTTGTTTCCCGGCTTTATTATCATGTTTACCACGCTTTAAAGCTGCATGTAGAATTTCGATAAGGTCAATACGGCTGTTGATGTCAAATTTAACTGTCAAAACGTAAACGAATTACAACGACTGACGTCTTTGGAAACAGAATGATCAAATTTACTGTTGTGTCATATTTTCAAATGCAACAAACAAATAGTATATTATTTAAAGGAAAATAAGGCATGCGAATTTTTATCGATCAATAGTAAGGTCATGATTTTATCTCAACACTGCTAGTTAACTCGATCGACTTACTCACCTGTTGATCTGTATCGAGACAGCTTTTTAAACCCAATAATTTTTGGCTTTCTTGCGGGGAAGCAGCGGGTTGTCGACCAAACCGTATAAAATTGTCAATTCCAATCTTAACTGAAGGTTGTGACAAATGTATATGGCAGCTTTGGCATGGCCTTATGTGCCGCTGTGACCTATGTTTCTAAGAAGATAAAAAATTTTCGTTTTAACCAGGTACCTGTTATATACCGCGGCACTCTCAGGCATGATAGCTTGTTCTATTAGGCTTAAGCTGTTTTATTTTATTACCTATTGGAGCTTACCAAGGGTAAAATATATGAAACAAAATATCTATCTTGATAAGACTTCAAAACGCACATTGTATATCGCATACTTGCAATATCTTTGGATAGGTACGTATGGAAGACTATCTACCAGGGTTGAAAATGTGGCCCACGAGTAACGGGTCACTGGTCAACCTGTTCGTGGCCACCAGCCCGGGGAAGGTTCAGTGCGGGTCACGGGTCAGGATTATTGAGTTATTATTAAGCACGCTATCCACCTTCTGACAAACCTTACCTACAATTAAGGGATTAAAGGATTTCCAGTTTCACTGCAGCTAATTCCGATATTTGGTCAAGCGTAGAAGTGAAACAATAAGTCACCGAATAGGACACCTGTACAGCGCTACACTACGCTAGCGTATATGTACAGCTTAGGCCTGCCGAGCTTATCGGGGCTTGTGGTGTAGTTGCGTTGTGTGTTGTTGCGTAATGCGGCACAACATCGCTCATCTGCGCAGCTGCTGAGCGTGCGTGTTTCGAGCTCGAGCTTCTGTAATCCCTTGCCGCAAACACATGATAAAGCTTCTATTGTGAAGTGATGCACTAACCAGGTTTGTCGTGGGTAAGCTGCTGTAGCTAGAACCTAGTATTGCAATATCGTCACTTCCGAACTAATGCAAAGACGCCTCTATATAACTTAGGCTTATATGTATTCTAAATTTCAAAGCATGTGCTTCATCGAGCGGGCATGTGGGCACAGCGGTAAAGATCAAAAGTGTAATATAAACCTAAATCTTTACAAACTGTCAGAAACTAAATTGTCATTAATCAAATGGTATCTGCTAAAATGCAATATGCCAGATTCTGTGTATTTTAAAATTCTCCAAGCAATGTATTAAAATTTTAATCTCCATGAAAACAGGCTATATATACTGATATAATTATTAAATTTTAAAATAAAAATTTTCATTTTCAAAAATAAAGCTTATTTTACAAGTCATCAACATATTACGGCAAATACACAAACTTTTTCGTAATAAACCCACGATGGACCTTAATCCGGAACCCAAAGGCTGTGGAAACACTTTATATGTCGGGACTCGTATAGTGTCTCAATTTGCCTAGAAAATTAACCTGATTTGGCTGAAATATATGCAGTGGCTGTCCTGATACAGGCTAGAATTTATGTTGCTTAACCGTGTTTTGACCAGAACAGACCCAATTCGACCCAATTTTATGAAGGAAGGAGTTGGGTTCAGGTTTTGTGCGTACCTAATACACACAAATAGACACTTCAAGCTTCCGTTCCAGCTGTTTCGTCAAAAGTTAGAATTGGCACTTATGGTTATATACTAAACTTAAAGAGCTGCGTACACAAAAGGGTATTCTGGCGCATACTCACTCGATAAAGAAGTAAATTCAATGTTGCAGGTATCTGAAATATTCATTTTACCAGACATACAGTAAACCTACGCCTAAGTAGGGCCTGCCGCATTCTAACCGCGCCCTAATCTGTTCTTTTTTCTAATGATATAACTTAACTCGCCTCAGGGTTATTTGGGCTATGACAACAATTATACAATAATGGACGGGTTTGGTACAATTTACGATAATATCCGAAATGACGCAAATCTGATACTAATTGATAGACTTTCTCGTTAAGGGCTTGGCTATGTGATTTACTAATTTATGACGAACCCTTTAACGTCCTAATTTGTTGGCGTATGGATCACTGTTTGACAAACTCAAACCAGTTCGACAAATAGAACCTGGTTTTCAGTGTGTGCGGTGCCGACAGGGGGGAGGGTTCGACCGCCTTTTGTGTGAGGGGGCTCCGATGCCTGGGGGATGGGGAGTGTCGGAACGTTAGGTGATAACCACCCACCCTTATAAGCATGCCTGACATATACGCCAAGCAATAACCGCATTTAACATACGCATCGCAGTATGAGCTGATGACATGTGGTAGAGATGGGTATGAAATGCTAATCTATATCGTTCAGAAGAAATCAATAAAGATATAAAATGTACTTCTGTTTCAGACGCAATACTTTCGTACATTGTTGGATCTTAAGCCTACTGTTTGATGTTTTGATGATTCGGCTACGTCCAGTGCCGCTCGTTACTAGTGCCTCGAAGAGATACTGGTGAAAGGCGATATTGAGGAGAGAAGGATTTTATCTCTCAGTATCAGGAAATCAAATATGATTCGCTGCAAGTTCAACTTGCCCAGTTTCATAATGACTATACTGTTAAGAATCTGCAGGATTGCAAAAACGTTTTTGTCAGCTGTCATGATATTCGCAGGCACTATTTGAGCAGGTTAAACGCCTAATGGAGATCGTGCTTGTCCGTCCGATCTCATCTTGCGAAGCCGAATGATCTTTTGGCTGCCTCAGACTGGTCAATACATGGCTTCGCAGCACCATGTCACAGTCATGACTGAATTATGCGGCGTTTACGATTTAAACCCCCCATGTGAAAGTTTTGTCCCGCAATGGTCTAGACCATGCCATCCAGTAGTATACGGTATATACCAACGCTATGTAATGGAATATTTATATAAATGGTGTATGAGACACCTATCAGCCGTATCAACGCACCTATAGTGTCTTAATCTACCTATTGTTTTTACTGACGGTGTCAAGGACACCATACACAAACCCATAATGTTGCGTTTAAATAACTGTGTGTTAATATATAGCTAACGCCATATAAATTTTATGGTGTAGTCTACACCGTACTATGTAGTCGACACGACACTTCCTATTTATACTATCAGAAAATACCATCAGAAACAAGATGGTGTCCGAGACACCATATAATTGATGGTGGAAGAGAGACTCTGGGTGGACAAATCTTTCACATGGGGGTCTTTTCTATAACGTAAACGCTGTATTACGTTGCAGTTGTGTTGCGTTGACAACGAGCTCATGGATAACGTTGACGCTATTGAAATTGCACTATGTTTTTGTTAATGCGATGACATCTCGAAAAAATGTATTTAGAAATATTTAGTTAAAAATGATCTAAGATTTTTACTGTGCAAAGTAGCTATGTCAGTTATATGCAGCTATAAGGGTTCATCGTCACAGTTCCTGTTTATAATGTCAAGCATAAAAACGAGTGGCGGCGTCAAATTTAAGCGTTATATCTGTATCAAACTGCACGAACATTTTACTTTTTAACGTTTTATTTATTACTGCAGTTGAATTAGTTCACGTCAAACATTTTTGTGGATAGCTCAGCAATCAAAAGATTTTGGCCTCACCAATCATACGAAAAAATCGCCGCTCCTGCAATCATGTAGAATTTAGTAGAGTAGACAAGCGAAGTAGCCCTAATTCGGAGATTAGCCAAATGTCGACCCTCCTTAAGAAAATGCCAAAATGCCCGGAACTACGGTGCTGCAGCATTTGCATCTCTTACCACAGAGTGCTAGAATGCGGTTGGTATGACTAATAGAGCTGGATTAAGCTTCAAATGGAATCAATCAAATTTAATGAGAATATTTAAACCCTTTGACGCCCGAGGTAGATTGTGTATGACAAACTCGAGTCCACGGCGTAGATCAACACCGGTTGTATTGGTGAGAGCTGCGTATGCAAACCATCCTGAAGCTGTTGCTCGGAATGAGCGAACAACAACGCGTGACATGCTTAGTTAGTAAATACAACGCGTTGTACGTAAATTGGCAGAGTTGAGCGTGAAGAGGTTAGCGAAGCGATTGACTAATTCTTGAAAAAGCTTCGGGAAGTTAGATACTCCAATGCTAGCCATGTTTTACGGAATAAAGTCATATATTGCTAAACCTATTCTGTCGTAATTTTTAGTGTCATTCAGGGCGTTCTAAATAACCAAGATGAATATTAAACATGGGTCCATTACATTTAGCAAAACTGCTGTTCACACAGAGCTGCGCGAGAACACTGACACCCACGGCCGGGTACGTGCTTAAGACTTGAGTCCACGGGTAGTGTTTACCCGTAACATGCACAATTCTGCATTTTCAGCAGCCAACTGCTATTGACGAACTTACTAAGTGTTTCCGACTGGTTAACGTATCAAAAAGACATGGGTTGCATTCAGTGAGCATGTCCTGAAATCTTGGCAGTTCCTTTTGGCACTCGCTGTCGAAATTATATACTAGGTAATTTCCTTCAATTGCCACTTCGTGAGTTCTTTGATTAAAGGCCAATGTCATCGAACTAAATAAGGGTTGTCTTTTAACGCTACTCTGAGTTATACAAAGGCCCCACATATGTTTTTAATATGTACGCTTCGTGGACATAAAAATTTCAGGTACGGTCAGCGGCGTTGGACAAGCCTCCAAACTCTGCTGGCTCAAAAAAATTCTGCACGCGCTCACCTCTGCGTTCGCTGAAGATAAACTAAAGTTCTGGAACTACCAAAGCATGATAAACAGCAATGATGTATGGCAGATACAGTGACTCTATACATGCATCAAATTGCTACAGAAAATTTTGAGCGATTACGGCCATTTGTAAATAATAAATAAGTAAAAAATCAGGTCATAGTGTATATATTGTTCCATCCACTGTAATCTAAATCGAACGTCTGATCACATTAAGTTAAAATCTATCGATCAAGCATCGATTAATCCTTTCATGCCTGACTCTGCTAATTGGCATTAGCTCATATTGCAATGTATTGTACTATATCACGTTACTTATGTTTGTAGTCTCGTTGTTGTTCGCTCGCTTTGTGAGATTCTAAAGGAACCGAGCTCAGCGCTCAGATAACTGGTTTGCATACTCCGTTTTCACCAATACAATAGGGGGTCGATCCTCCGCGTGTGGCTGTGTTTGTCAAAAATTTTACAAAGCAAAAACTATCTAGGGCGTTATAGGTAAATTTTTGTTAAAAATTTTTGGTCTCCGTTTGGCATATTAATTATGCCTAATTAACATAGATATACCACAAAAGTAGCATAAATTTCTACTTAATGTTTAACAAACCTTAAGGACTGTAAGATATTTGGTATATTTATGAGTAACGTGTGGTTGTGAGTTACTTATGAGTACATACTGAGTTAAGTATGAGTTTTAGTCTGAGAGCTAGTTATGTTCTGTTTAGTGGAATTGCTGTACAGTGTTTCAACGTATGCATACATGTATTCAAATTAACGTTGCAGCATTATATAGAACCACGCAATCACACAACCCTAAAAACTTTATTCAAACCCAAATATCTGTTATACTTAAAATGGATGAAATTTTTGAACACTCAATTTCAAACTTTAACACAATAACATCTGCCAACACTAATTTTTGAGATATATGAATTTAACACACAACCAAACGATGTGTTTCTAACGTTCTGGATTGTCATGGCATAAAGAAAGTTATCAACCAATATCATGATTTATTATGGTTTGTATATAAATGATTATCTATTTCTAAAATTAATACATCTAGTGTCTCAATTTTTAGATGGTGTGTTAGCTTCGAAGTCTGTACTATATATGTACAGTTAAAGGAGAATTAGTGTTAACATTGAATCGTGATGAGCTGGTCTACTTGTTAAGATTGAACCTATAAACTACATTTACGAACAAAACAAAATGCTTTTCAAATAAACAACGTTTTAGCTAAAGCTCTGCGATTTCATCAGCGGCCTCGCATTCTTTAACGTTGGGATTCAATACAGCAAGAACGTTGTTTAGAACGAAGCTGCCGATTTCTTTGTCATCCGGGCAAACTACTTCAACATATGGTACTCCACATTTGCGTAGAAGATCAATCGTATCGCAAGATGTTAGCATGTCGATATAATCGTGGAACGAATTTGGTTCTGACGTGGGACGTTGGAACCCAGAATCTACAGTGCATTTATCGGCTTTGACTCTTGTTTGAGGCGTAGCTCTGCAACAAAATTTTCCATATATATGGCCGGTAACCGCAAGCAAAGATTTGTTTTTGTATGTGATGTCAGAATCTTTTATGACTACTACACTACAAAACTCGTACATGGTCCAGCGGTTAAACTATATATATGTAGCAGGAAAATACCAGTTTATTGTCAGGAGTTTATAAGATTAGTGGTATATCAAATACGACACAGCGGGCATTTTACTAATGCCTCTAGAATATACATTGAATTAATTTGCTATAATAATTCTATGTGCTCCAATAGCGCTAAAGCAACAAAGATAGTGTAATGTAGAAAAAATGTGCTTTGGATTTTAAGTGAGTCTTAGCTCAACATCATAGATTTTATGAGCCAAGTCAACCTGAAGGACGTGACGTTATATTCTTAAAAATCAGAGCTTAGTGCAGGTGGTTAGGGAAAACCAGCTTTCCGGATTAGCCTTAGGCTTAGCATAGAGGTCATACTAGAGCCTTATCATAGACACAGCTTCCCGTGAGGGCCATTGAACGAGTTAGACGCTTTAGATCCCCAGGATTGTACCGATAAAATGAATGAAATGCATATAATAGCGTAGATTGATGCTAATATATGTGACAAATAATGTATTACGTTTTACGATAGTGTAGTTACCAATAAACTTTATAAACGTATTTCGTTAAGAGCCGGCTTATTGCAAAGCGCCGTTACAAAGAGTACCGCTTCATTAACGTTCCAAACTCGTTTTTGAAAAGTCAGTTATAGCAGATTTCCCACACAACTACTTGAAATGTAAATGCGCTTCGATCTTCAGGCGAATAGAGACAACAGAAGTTTTGAGAATAAAAGGTAGATAAAAGAACCAGATATTTGTAACCGTTCGATTTCACAGCATTATTTGTACTGCGTAATGCGTATTTACCATAAATTCCCGAGAAAACATGAACATTAACAAATATTTTTGTTTATAATACCGTGCTTTCAAAAAACTTCTACACCTAAATAAAACACTGTGTTTTATCGTGTTTTATCACTAAATAAAATAATTGTGCCGTAATAAGATATATGATGCCGTTCTTTACGACTACACCAGCGGGCACATGTACCACAACAATTTCTGTATCTCAGTAACAAATAAACAAATACCCCTGATTTTTCACGTTTGACTGAATTCAATGACATGAGCGCTAAACAACGCATTAAATTAAACAACACTAGCTGGGACATAACATCAAGTAGAATATTGTGATTACTGTATTTAACACTTTAAATGCTAAAGTGATATATATCGGTTACTAAATGGTTTTGTAGTAAATCGTTAATAGGGCAATTTTTTTGTTTCTTATGAAGGTCCAAACTCAAGATGCGGCCCCAACAATGCCCTTTTGACATCATGTACAAAACGTCGTTAGAGAACAAAACTCGAATTTCAATAGCCGTATCTGATTTCGACATTTTTCTATTCCATAACGCCCTTAGCGAATGCAATATGGCAACTAGCATTCCTCATACTTTCGCTAGGCTAGCATATTACGTTTTATTGATGGTAATAAGTGTAGTCTAACTGTAATAACCGGTGACGCAGCTGCAAGGCGCAACTTCCTAACACCATGCCCATACGACCCGTCTATCGTAACCTCAAGGGTGGACCGTGAATACTAAAATTTTAATCCTATTCTTGGTAAAACCCAAGAAGCTTCGGAGCTTACCAGGCCGCAGGCGCGCTTCACGGGGTGTGTTCGGACCCCGCCCGATGGGTTGCGCACGTGTCTAGTCTCTGGTACGATTTCTGAGGTAACCCAGGGAGGCTAGCACCGACACCTGCTCACAGGTCATGCAGCTTAGCCGTTATTCCCTATCTTAGTCTCATCGGAAGATGTTTAGTTCTAATTAGTCGTGTTAAATATTTGAATAGTGCATGAAAATATCCCTAGAAATTTGAAGCTCAAGCTGACTTGCCTAATTGAGATCCTGATCTGCTCCGTGCTAGAGCATTGTAGCCTATGTGGCCCCCACAGGGTTCCGACAGGCCCTGGAAGTTTAATGTCGGATTGTCGATGACGTGGCCTGCTCCTTTCAATAAATTCCATATCGATGTCAATAGCGTAAATTCCTAGTGAACTTTTCGAGCTATTGCCAGGAACAAAGCTAGTTTTGTGTTCGTTTTCCTAGTATTTTGTCTCTTAATTCCAGTGGCAAAACGAAATAGATGTGATAGAAGCCATGCACGACAGGCCTTGCGACATTCTCGCCCACAAGCCGTGACGGGCAGTGCCTGCTCGTCCGAGTGGACAAACCAGAAAAAATCCCTAACGTCTCGGAAAGAAGTAAGACTCTACTCGGTGTCAATTGTACAAGTTTATTTACACGATCAACGGTTAGTGTCGGGACGAGTGTTTCCTATGGATGGTCGCGGCGGACTACGTGAGTCGGGTTGGGGTAGTTTAGAAACTCACTGCTGATGCCTCAGTACTATAGACTATAGGGGCAAGGGGTGTTGAAAATGAAAGACGGGGCGGAACGTGTCGGTATCTGCATGTTGCGGGCTAGGGGCGGTTATCCCTGCTTCAGTGCAGTGTTGGCGAACTAATCAGCTATGCGGCGCAATAACCAGGGGCCCTAGTGTGCTTCAGAAATCGCTCCTTAACGCGTGTCACCTCGAGTGACAAGTAATTGCACGCAGCGACGGACATTAGGCATGGCTGCGGGGGGAAATCGGTGGCCGAACATGACTACATGACTTCGATAACAGAGTCTGATCATTACTCAGAGCAACGCCGGTGAAAGAGCGTCACTAGGGGCGTTAAGTAATTTACCCTAGCGGTACATTCGCTGTATGACTTATTCTTAGGTTCATTCTATTGTTGCTGGCAACCTTACCTACCTAACAGTAAGACTGACCGAACGAAAAGCCACAGAAGCAAAAAGGAAGGGGGGTAGAATAATTCATCGGATTTAGGCCGGGGGAATGTGGTCGTGGTGCTAAATGGCATGATGCATCCTTCTAGGCAACTTACGAGGCCGCCCCAGGGCGAGCCCAATTGATTGATTATGATTTGATTTCTTCGCTGGAATTTTGGTGGCGGCAAATTTTACAGACAGGACGCCCCTGGTCGAAGGGCGACTAGGCCTTATCTCCTACTCTTGGGGTCGTTTTGAACAGTCGGGTCAGGGGCGTTCGGCCCGGCCGCATCTGCGTCCTTTCCCTTCTGTCTCGCTGTTCGTTTTCCGTCTTGTTGTTACCTCTCTCTATCGAGGTTTCTTCTCTTAGTACACTGCCATGTTGCAGTGTTTTAACTGCGCTGTCATGCAGTTGAGTTAACACAGACTTATTAGTCGATGTCACTGTGTTCCTATGGCTGACTGGTCAATACTAAATATTGTGCAGCGGGCTTAAATTCCCCGTGCAGGATCAATTCACAATACTGGAAAAATAAAAAGGCAAGCACTGAAACTTGGGGAAAGAGAACTGAACCTGGTCATATATAGTACATATCCTAACGGGCAGATCGAGATAAAACCAAAGAAAAGCCAAACTCAGCGATCAACTCGCTCCAAACAGAAAAAGGGGTTTTGCACTCGCTCGGTTTGGCGCCAAAATGGCCTGGGCGAGTCAACTAGTTTTCTTTATTGGCGTGGGGAATAGATATTTTCTATTTTTAGCGGCGGGAACACGAAGTGTTTCTCCTGCAAGGGCACTGACTAATGGTGGCACAGGGGCCTACTGTCAGTTTCTTTAATTTTGTTTCTTTGGGACAATGGTCCCGGGAGAATACCATGGCATTGTACAATGGTTAACACCGGTAAACTTAGTTGTTTTATTAAAGTAGTCTTTCGGAGCTCAAAACTGGTGTATCACCATCAAACGGAGTGTTCGCGGCACCAAACGGGGTCAGCGGAATTTTGGTCGGCTGGGACTTTGTTCCTCCAGCCAGGTTTCTTGATCATATGGGGTTTAGAATGGTCACCAATTGCTTCTCCAATCAGTCGTCCTAACGGAATCTGTGTTCGAATGGGAAGATTACTGACTTTGTCTAAACGCTCTGATGTCAAAGTCAAACAAAACCGAAATAATCCCTAGGCAACTTTGCCATGTAAATAGCAAACACCTTCAGCTCAAGCTTTAGTGCCTAGAATTTGTTAAATCATCATGTTCCCAAATTTTCTTATATCAATAGAGTAAAAGAAATTTTAAGGGCTTCCTAAAGCCCGACGGAGGCTAGTCCTTCGTTCCTAGTCTGCGTTGCTGTCCAAGCTCAAACACGGCATGAGCGTTGAACAATCCACTAAGCTACAAATTTAGAAAGCCATCAAAACAAATCATGGAACAAGTTCCTATTGTGTGGCGTGCACGTTCAAAAAATTTTACCGTGTTCGGGTAAGGAAAATTCGACAGTCCTAACTCAAAAGCAGCAAGCCATGTAGAACCTGGACGAGAAACGTCCATTTTGATTTGTCTTACCTATGACCACGGGGAATCAGAAAGACTTCGAATTAGTTGAGCAGTAGTCACAGCGCTCTATATGGATGTACCCTAAATCGCCTAACGTCTCCCACGTCGGAACTCGATTCTAGAGGTTGATTCTAGTTAAGATTGTGCGTAGCTTTTCTGAGGGGACGGGGTGGGCGAAACCCAAACGCGAATGATTCTTCCTAGGGGCGAGAGATGCGCTACGTTCATGAAATACCTAAACGAATGGCCTGTTACTCTTCATTCGGCAGGGAAACTAAACCCCTGCATCCACTAAACCTTCAAGTACTTACGAACGTTGATTACTGAGGCAGCACCAGCTGAACTCCTACGCGAGGTATACACCTACGCGGAAACCTTTCGTCCATCGAATCGATCCGAAGCAAAAGCGAAAAGCGAAAGAAAAGCAGAGCCATATGAAAACTAGGACACATGAAATAGTGCGTCGGAGCCGGTCAGTAAAGTCGACCGAACTCCGCGCTGTCGAAGTCCAACTGATTCCAAGACTCGACGCGTTGGTCGTAAACTCGGAATTTTCGCCTGTATTTAAGGATGGCGATTTTGTCGCCGCCCAATCGTCGTTCGTCTTCGCCCGCCCACTTTTTTCAGGTCTTCCAAGATCGTCCAATTGGGGACACTTCCGGAAATTTGAATTTGACAGCTACCGTAAGCCGTTGATGTCCATTGGGAGAGTAGGCTTCAATCAGCTTTGCCGACATCAATTTTGAACTCTCCGAGTACTCGGAAGTTGACCATCTGTGACTTTCGTCCCGATTTTCTCCTGAAAAGCAAATTTTGAAGTCCCGACTTCCCGTAATTATCACCGGATGTCCAGTGAAATCGGATCCTAAACTCACAACGTTCAAATGGCTTCCGCTCCCAGCTTAACTAAAACAATTGAGAATACTTTCGGGTCACGCACTTTCCTTCTTCAACCCCAATTAGCGTGACAATCTGTTCGACTTTGGACTGTTTGCTCTTCCCAGCCCATCTCAACTCGGCGACTATTGACTCGGCCTTTGAGATTTTCAGCATGCCGCCCTCCTAATTAAGCTAAATTTAATCTGAAGGTGACCCTCACTCATGAAGACACCTTAAAACATCAAGAAAAATCAAGCTAATTTTCAATTTTCTTGGGACTATCTAAGCTTCAACGACTTGCCGGGGGGAACCGGCGACGAGAAAACGCCCGTCTAGAGACCAGAGACGGGGCAGATTCTAACGTACTTCTAACTGGTCAGGGGCCCTGCTCCAAGGCCTCTAGGGTCCGCGGGGGGCCCTAAAGTCGCCCCCCATTCGTCCTGATTGTTCGTATTTTGTCCGTCCGTAAAACTCTTAAATTTAAGCGAGATTCGTACGTGGTGTCCTTGTCCGTCCGTTTTTCTTCATGTCCTTATATACATATATATCTACTTATATACATATATATACATATATGTAAACATATTATACACATATCTACACAAACATAGTCACGAACACACACACAAAAACATATGGATACATATGAACACACAACAGACACAGCGGCGACCTGAGCGACAGAAAGATCGCTCAGAACATACACACACTCACAACACCCCTAAAACAACAACAACAACAGCAAAGCGACAACAAAGAAGACCGGCCGGAAAAGTCGGTTAGAGAGAGAGAACGAGGACAAGAAAACAAAGGACAGCGAGGACACGAAAAGGGCGGGAAGAAAGGAAGCGGGACAAGGGGAATCCCGAGGGATTTTCGAGGGGCTGGGGTGAGATTCGATCCCAGAACGAAAAATGGGGTCGATCGATATCAAACACGGGGGGGAAGGGCGTACTAACGGGTCAGAACCCACCTATGGGTTTTGATGTATGTAAGTATGGGTCGCTTTAGCGGGCTCTCCCGCGCTAACGGTTGAGCGGAGCGAGGCCCGCTGGGTATTGTTAGCCTCGCCGTCGAACGGCGATTCGAATGAGGGGCGACATCGCTGACGAAGCCGCAGGGGTAAAAATGATGCTAAAATTACAACGATTAGAGAGAGTAGTGGCTACGGCAGGGGCGCTTTCATCGACGGTCCTGCGTTAATGGGGCGGAAGGCGGAGACCCGCCGGGTATTTTTGGAGACATCTCGACGGGGTGAACGCAATGAGGGGCGGCTTGCCTACTCTCGAGTTACGGGTAGGTTTTTGATGTTTTGTACCCACCTATAGTCGGCACTACGCACAAGGGGCACTTTGGCGGTTTACTGCAGGCTAACTGGCAGTCGGGCGGAGGCCCGCCGTATATCGTTGTGTTCGCCAGGAACAGACGAATTGAATGAGGGGTCGCATGTGTACCCTTAGGGCCAGGGGTCGAGTACGGGGTTGATGCACAACAGACGCACTTTCACGCCGTATTTTCACAGGGCGTTATAAACAGCGAAACAACACCTATAACAACGGAATGGTTGGTCTGGTCGAGACCCGCCTGGTCTCGTTAGATGTCTCACTGGGTAAATTACGGTAGCAACACGCACAATTTTAGTCAGCGTGGTAAGAAGAAAAGCCTTTTACTAGGGCGCGGGTTAGGCAATTTTGGGGCGTTAAAGGGCGCTGAAAAAGGGGAGATCCGTACGGTGGGGGCGGGAAAAATTGAAGTATCGAAGCGTAAAAATCAAGCAATACACACATACATAACTATATGTCCCTACATATACCTAGGTTATATCTGCTCGGAACCATGGTAGCCAGCTAAACCTCGCGTAAGTAATGGCTGTTTGTTGAGTGTTCACCAGTTCGTCTCCCAGATATCTCGTGAAATTCTCCAGTAATTTGTGACATCTTGACCTCGTTCGAGAGCCCTGAAAATTCTCTATCGAAAAGAATTCAAGACATTTTCGGGCAATCTCACTCTTTGGACAGGTACAGGCCGATAAACAAGCCAGATGCCCGTTGTTTCCAAATACTCGGAATCTACCGTAACCCATTTGTTTCAGCTTATTGGTGCAACCATTGCGCTACATGAAGCCTAACACCGGCAAAATCGATACTTTGGATTTTGATCACTTCCCAACCCCTTAGATTGTCAAAGGCCTCCTATTCCCGGACGGTCATTACCGTCAGTTTTAACGTGTGGTTGCGGCTGCTTGGGGTTCGGCATGATTCTCCGTTTTCCTGTTGGTAGGGGCTCCATGTTCGGTTTTACGCGTCGGTTAAATCAGCCTAACTTTTCTAATTAGGTCAGATCGGAACACTCGTCCCGGTAAGAACACGGTTACTAATGCAAATATTTATACGAACCATTGGGCACGAAGTGATATTCCTATACATGAACCACTGATAAAAATACATCTTATATAAGAAGCACTGATGAAATACGACATTTTATGTACAAAACACTAATAAAATACGACATTTTTTTATATATGAGACACTGATAAAATACGTCATTTTTTATATACGAGACACTGATAAAATACGACATTTTTATATACGAGACACTGATAAAATACCACATTTTTATATACGAGACACTGATA
>JASANE010029887.1:0-29118 GCA_030248225.1 Trileptium ribeirensis
CATATTTTGACAGTCTTACTATTTTAAGCATTAGGTTAAGTATTGGCTTTGTCTGAAAGAAAGGTTCAACTTTGTATGAGGTTTAGCTTAAGAAAAATAGCGTAATAATTTTTCTTCATATTATAATACTTTATTCAAAATACATCATACGCGGATGGTTTGCGTGCATGTACAGATCGTTTTATTGCAAGCCTTTTTCTTTCTCCGCGTTTGTTCAAATGTTTGGGTTGTTTTTGTACATGCTTGATTAAATCACAAAAAACTTTTCCAATTTAGACCGTTTTAAGTTCCAAAAGCAATACCAGGCTTGGATTAAGGTAATCTAATTTTTCTACAGCGTACAGAAATAAACAAGCATTCTCTACGCTTGACGACAGCAAAACTAAAATGGGTACTATATCATAAATTGACAATTAGTGTAGTATTACCGTACGCATCAACATTATAAGACAATAATATAAGTCCTGTGAACGAAATTACTGTGGATATTCAAGACGAAATAGTAGATAATTCGTTGTAATAGAACCCTTCCTGATGTTGTAGATTTCTAAATTTAATGAAATAGAGAGGCTGACATCTCTGTTTTATCTATGCGCAGATTTATGAACGGCTGAAATGGCAAAAATTTATGAAGCTTCAGGAAGCTTTGTAACAGAGTACCCTCGAGTAACGCAATTTCTTCTCTTTTCCTGTGAAAATGTAGGAACGTATTACTGAGCAAGATTTGGTGCAGTACTTTTCAGGACGAATGCTATTGTAGAATGTCGTACTGGGGGAATGACATTTTGCTCAAATTTAGCTGATATACAAGATTCGTTAATTATTTGTCATTTAAACTAAAAAAAATTAAATGATGCAGACGACTCGAAGAGTTTTTAGGATTTGGTCTCGTGTTTCATATAACATGTAAGTTAATACAAGTGTTACACCAAAGATATTTATTATCTGTAACAACTTCGAGTAATTTTTGAATTTAGCGGTAGGTTTGACACAGAGTTTTCAACCCAACGGTTAATAATTTATCTTAACGAAGCTCTCACAGGAATATCTTAGTTCTATTTTTCCTGCACACATTGTTAGTTAGACCTTAAGCATATTTCCTTTTGCTGTTTTTATTTTGATTTCACGAGCTTTAGCTTTGGCGAGTGGACCTTGTTTTTTAGAAAATGAAATGTACAGTATTTGAAATTGTAAAATATTGTGAGCATAACAGATATACATTTACGTTGTGCGGCCAGAACAGGCAGCGTGAGCATCTTTATAAATATGAAAATAAAGCAGCATTATGATAGATGTTAGGGCCTGTGTCACCTTTAGGAGCCGGACGTTATAACGTTAGAAAAAGAACAGCTTAGAGCGGGGGGTTCGGGGGGCGGCAGCCCCTATGCTTAGGCTTAGGCTTAGTGCATGGCTCATATAGGGACCTTAGCTTAGGCTAAGACTAAAGCTTAGGCTTAGTATATCGAGAACGGCATGGTATGCATTTCACTTCCACCCCTATACGTTACATTGGCCGATGTTAACATCTGTTTCTATCATTTAAAGTACGGCCCTTTGTTAATATTTACGGTACAGCTATTGGTTTATGCTGCCATTCTTTACAGAATTTTTATTTACTCTTAATGCTTTCTTTACATCTTACGGAGTTTACTCTCTCTATATTTTCACAGCATGGACTTTGAAAAAACTCAATTTTTATACCATATTTATAAATATATTTTCTTTGTGGTCAATGGTCCAATGAGCAAAGCGAAATTTTATCTAAACAGTAACTGTTTTCTCAAAACCGATGGACTAACTTTTACTGCTTTAGACTATTTCTATTCAATGCTACGAATCATCCTGAACAATACGAGCGCAGTCAAACTATAATTCAATCAGCATAATTGGATACCAAATTTATTTTTCAACAGTATTAATCGTGATCGGATTCTTATAGTTATACAAATGTGCAGTCAAATATAAATATGGTCTTCGTAACAGAAAACACGGCATTGTTTGAGCAAGTTGTGTACATGCGTGTAGCATTTATTTAATGCAATACCAAAATAATTTTCTATACAAAATATGGTATCTTTAAGTTGTTTCGAAGTTTTTTCTTTGCGTTTATGTGAAATTTTGTTTCGCCATACTTTAATGAGCGGCCCGTGGTATTAACGTTATGCGATTATTCCAACATAAAGTTCGTCGCTTGAATATAATAATTTAGGCGTTTATGAGCATTAGTCGGCCTTTTGCAGACGTACTTCTAGGTATTCTATATGTGAGGCGTTCTCACTAGATGGAATGGTCTAATCAGAAGCTGCAAATAACCAGCGCGCGATTTTAAGGCGCAAGATATTACACTTGATTCTAGAAACATACATATGGCAGGGATAATCCTAATGCGATGTAGTTGGCAGTTTTTTTAATTTCGAGGCGTAAATTTATACTTCATATAGGGTAGCGAATGCTGTAATTTATATAATTAAAAAATAACGCTGTTCCAAGGACGCTTTGTAGTATTCAAGTGGAAATATTTACAATATCCGAATAAATATTGTTTAATTGTTCTCCGAATTTTTGGTCATGGGAGATATGATATGATTTATTACAACAGGGGACTAGTGATATAATAAGATTCTGTTGTTTGATAGAGCTTCAAGCGTCAAATGCCGTTCTTGTAAGTTTAATACAACTGACGCAGCATATCTATTCACCAGTGGAATCAACTAGACCAACTCTTGATCAAATAAAACCTGTGAAGAGCTGCGAACGGATCCTACCATCAATCATCATCATCGACAACATAATTGCCAGATATAGCTAATTGTAATACAATTGATGATACCCATTGTATATTAATAATACAATTAATATTAGCCAGGGCTGGTAGGTAGTTACCTCGAAGATCTATTGTTGAATATGTTCCTACGTACATATCAGATATTTATTTTCTATATATTCACTAGTACTAGTCGGTCTGTTCTAGCACGGCGGACAGTCATATTATTACAAAACATGATGAATGTCGCTGTTATACACCTGAAGCCGATTTAATATAAAAATCGATTCGAATTTGTAGCTTTTGACAAGTACTACAGTGAAATCTATGGTAAATCCATCAGTAAAGAGGTCTATCAAGTTTTTGAAGATGGAAGGACACATTTTCTAGGCCTAATTGATATAGAAAATATAAAATAATGCGTAATCTATCAAATCTAATCAACAACTGAAACCATTACACACAGACTAAACTTTGGCAGTGAACACAATAGAGCCAATGAAAACATCGGACACTCGATTTGTTCTATATCAACACAGTAATCTTTCTGGTGGCAACGGTAACAAAATTGCTATGATTAATATTCATCATGGTACAGTTTCAACTGTCCTTAAATTCGTTTACACCATTATTAAATTCACTTACCATACTTGAGTGATAGCTAAGCTAACAGACAAGCCATATGAAAAAGATACTACCACTGACAATGTGTTTAAAATATTGTATTTGGAAAAACCACATCAATATTAGTGCCAGTTGCAGCAATTAATAAATAATCAGAAATTATACAACACTATGAGAAGCCATTTTGTGTGAATAATTGATAAACTAAGACAATTGCCAATCGAAAACTGCAAATCCTTCTCTCAAAATATGCGTAGCGAAGCGCTTTGAAGCAAAGAAATATAATATTTAAGTAAAACACGCATCCTGGTTTGACTGAATTAAGACAAATATTAGGTAGATCGTTGAAATAATACAATTCTGCTAATTCTTGGTTCTATACTCAATTTAAAAATCTTGAAAAGTATTGGTTTTGGTTTTATGAAATTCGCAATTTCACATGTCGGAAAAATGAACGCTACTACAACTTTATATTGTTTATATATATAGGTCCTACATATTGTTTATTCTCGCAGCAGCATCAATTAATACCACTTTAAGTTACGTAAACACGTTCAAATATTTTGCTCAAAACTTGAGCTCAAATTTTGAGTTCAAAACCTGATAACTTGATTGTAATTTGTAATTGAAAATTTGGCAAATGGTGAAAATATGAGCACAAATTCTTAGTTCAAAAATTTCAAGATATGTTCACTGTGCTGATCGAAAGAAGCAATACACTGCAAAAGCTTGAACAGCGTTCACACGTTAAAATTCATCAAAAATTCAAAATATCTTTCAAAATTTGATCTAAATTTGAGGTTTAATTTTGATCAAAATTTGATTAACGTTTGAACTCAAATTTTTATAAAGAAGTTTGAAGATATGAACACAAATTAACAGTTATCTGACAACTATAGTCAGCTTTTTACGATGTATTTTGTTTTTTTCTATCTGGTTTTATTTTATTTTGGTTCACTCTTATTTGATGGTAGTGCGTATTTTGTAATGTATTATTGCAATTCACCATTTTATGGACATCCAGCAATTGATTGTAAACTGTGCTGTCAAAGTTTTAATACTACTATTTCTGGTGAAGTTATTCTTTACCTAGATTACTAAATTTGGATATAATAAAATTCAAATTAAATGCAAATTATGTAACCTGTGCCGAATTTTATAATGAATGCACAATTTGATTTATCGATACATTTTTACATGCGCTCGCACCATGTGTTAACCACGATATACTATGTTTTAATTTAGGATTGGCAATGTTTATTGGAATATTGGAAACAGATATTAAAAATATGAGACAATAAAATTGATTCTGTAGGATTAGGTAAAACATATATAAGATCTTGATAGGTTGTATCCAATTAAGATAAAATATCCTCTAGTCTCAACTATTAATTTGTAAGAGAATGAGTTTTCATGATATGATGTGACTTGAGGTTTCTGGTTACAGTAATCATGTGTTAAAAACGGATATAAAAGATTCTGATATAATGTAGTAACTTATCAAAATACAGAAAGTACATTTAGCCTCAACTACAAATTATAAACGAATGTGTTTTCATATTGAAACAGAGCGAGCGTAGCGATAGGAGTTTCATTAAATTGCGTTTAATAGGAAAAAATTCTTTTTTCTCCGTCTGTTCATCGCACAATACTTCACCAGGTTGATGGATTTTTTCTATTTTTTATTTGACGCGTAATGAAATGCAGTTGTGCATCTATCCTTGTATTTGCGCTTCTTCCACGATTTCCTACCTAAATCTTCACAAAACCGGCATAAATTTTAGATTTTTCAATTTTACATATATGAGGTCACCCATCATTTTAAGTTTTACCTCTTGTCAGAGGCATCGGATCGATAACCAGAATCCCCTCAACGAGACCTATAACTTTGCTGTTACGCTTGTTCGTGAGAGTACCTGTTTTTGAGCTATGAGACGAAGTGTAAAAAATGCCCGATAACAGTTAAATTTTCAAAATTTTTTACAAAGTAAGTTTTCTGCTTTGTTAAGATAAACGTTAAGAGTCCAGTTTTATTTAATCCGTTAAACCTGTTCGTTTCGTAAGTCTAACATTAGATTTGGCGTGTTATTAACACTGCCTACGCTATCGCAGAAAACCCTGAACCAAAAAATAGTCAAATTTTGCCACGTTTCAATATAGATGAATGTCCGTGATTACAATGTGTCTATAAGTATTACCTGTTGCTGAATACGATAAAGGGAATTTTATTTGTATGATATGCATCCAATAATGTAAGTGTTGGGTTCTACAACGTAAAAAATTGCTTTTAAGGTATAATTTTTGTTAAAATATGTGATTTATAAATTTGAAAATTTTCCGTTTAGTCATGCGGCGTTTACGCTATAAAACGCCAGCCATGTGGAAGATTTGTCCCTGTGTGATCACGACCATACCATGGTACACTATATTATGCCGCACAAGGAATGGTGTCGCGGACAGAATGTACATTACTCTACAGTGTATTCGACACCCTATGTTTGAATAATTGTTTAAAAAGACGGGATTATTAGCTAAGTATAATTTCAGATTATTACGTAATCGACTGTATCCAATGAACTATGTCGTTTAAAACTTTGCAGAGGAAGTACATGAACACAGCTTGCACTGTATAAACTCTCTAAAACGAAAAAAACAAAGCAGCTTCTGAAAGGACTTTAACCACGCTAGCTAGAAGTTGGCGGTGTCCATGACACCATACATAAATGATGATGGTGTCCGAAACACCATATATAATTGATAAGATTACAGTGACGGTGTTCTGTATACTATCTCATTAACGTTATTACACAGGCTGTACGTGGACAAAACTTCCACGTCGTTTGGCAACTTATAACGTAAACGCAGCATCAATGAAAGAAGAAATAAAATGTTCATCGACTTTGACATATGTTTAAAATGACCGTAACGTTGCCACTGAAGTATTGGTGTATATAATTGCTATCGTGGGACTTCAAATGGACATATGGACGTAAATTTGGAGCGACGAAATGGCAACTAAGCACAAATTAGCCACGCTAGCCTCGCTTCCCTTCGCTTTGCGAGTTACTGGTATAATGTACCTTGAGATTTCTAGTTACAGTAATTATGTGTTGAAAATATATTAAATATCAGCATATGTTGCACCAAATTAAGATAAAAGCATCTCCACGGGCAACCATTAATTTATAAGTGAATGAATTTTTGCGATACAACGTACATTGACGTTTCTAGGTTACAGAAGTGATGTGCTGAAATAATATAGAAAAGATTCCGATTTGTAGCACCAAATTATTAAGATGCCCTCATTCTTGTTAATTGTTAAAGTGAACAAGTTTTCACAGTTTAATGTATGTTGACGTTTGTAGTTGCAGCAATGATGTATTGAAAATACATAAAAAACCTTGTCGTCGTATCCGATTATGGCAAAAAAGTTCCCTCGTCGCAACTATTAATTTTTAAAGTGATCGTGTTCTTCGTAATATATTGCATCTTGAAGTTTCCAGTTACAGAAACGTGTTGAATGTACATAAAACATTTAGATATGTTGTTACCAAACTATAACAGAAAATACCCTCAGTGTCAATAGTAAATTTTTGAAGTGATAGTGTCTTCATAACATAATGTAGCTTGTGCTTCTAGTTACACTAATGATGTGTTGAAAATAGCATAAAAATTAACACAAATAACAGCAATTGCGTGGCGAACAAATCCTACATAGTGATGGTGTTTTTGTAATATAACGCACCCTGAGATTTCCGGTTATTGATGTGTTGAAAATACATAAAACATTTAGATATGCTTTAAAGAACTCTAAGATAAAACACCCTCAGTCTCAACAGTAAATTTTTGTAGTTAATGTGTTTTAATAATATAATATAACTTGTGGTTCTAATTACAATAATGATGTGTTGAAAATACTTAAAAGATTCTTGACGTTGCACCCAATTAAGTTAAAAATTTCCTTAGCCGCAATTGTTAATTTTTCAAGTGCTCTCTAAAAATTTGTATGATGATAATTTCGTATAATTATTGTGTGACATTTTGCTACAATTTGTATAAAAATTAACACAACTAAGAGCAATTGTGTATCGATCAAATCCTACATTCTGATCGTGTTTTCGTAATATACCGAACCTTGAGGTTTCCAGTTACAGTGATGGTGTGTTGACAATACATAATACATTTAGATATGTTGTACCAAATGTGTTTGCAGTAAAATTCTTGAAGTGATTGTGTTTTCATAACATCATGTAGCTTGCGTTTTCTAGTTACAGCAATAATGTGTTGAAAATGCTTAAAAGATCTTGACGTTGCACCCAATTACGTTAAAAAATTCCTTAGACGCAAGTATTAATGTTTATAATGCTCTCTTAAAATTTGTGTAACAAGAGGCATGCGTGGGGACGCCCCTGCGCTTAGCATAAAATGCATTAGATGCTAAGATTATTTTAACTAGAATTTCGTGACTCGAAATGATGTCCTTCGGGCGTTACATTCTATAACAACACCGCATATGTGATCCTTTTTACTTTACGTATGCACACGAGTCTTGTAACAAGGCTTGCTCGTAGTAATACATACTAGCATATGTTCTTCATATATATATATTATGCAAATACTGAGAAAAAATCGCAAAAGTGCTCACATGAGCGATAAGATTGTTGTTTTGGCTATCGATTGTTTGTGTGTCATTGTTCAGCTTTAAGTCAGCACACAAAGTAGCATTATGCCGACAATAGTGCATTGTGAAATTCGGCGAATTGCATTGCGGGCGGTTTCTTTGCTCATGCGCTGGGTTTTGACTAGGTTCTGTGCAGCTATGCACTAGAAACTATTTCAACCAAATAGTTCTTGTTTAATAGGAGTGGATAGCCTGGGTTGTTTTCGATCTTTTATTGAATTTTGTGGCACATGACATATGGTTGCCTTGGAACGTCTTGGTTTGTACTGGGGTGGGATAAGTCAAAACATTTTGCTATTAATAGTCCTGTAGTTCTCTTAATCACTGAGAGATGACATTCAAGAGCGTCGAAGCTTGGGTATTTAAGCCAGCACGCACTCTGCTCTAGGCCTCACTTTAGCTCGGCAGTCAGAGAGTTTGACGGTTGTTGTTTAGCCTCACTTCAGTTATTCGTCAGTCTTATTCTTTAGGTATTGCTCGATAATTTAGAGTTTCGTTCGTTGGTTGGTTCGCTAGATATACTTCTACTTCTGTGGTTATCGTAAGTCAGTCTTATATTGTGGTTTTGGACATTACGGTGGTATTAACTGGTTACTTCTGTCACCCAGCGGTAAAAGAGTTTTGACATTAGCACACTTAAGCGCGCGTGTAAAAATATATATCCGGCTGAGAATGATGCGAATTTGGAACGAAAAATAATTAGTCGATTTTTCAGTGGGCTCCGTTCACCTGAATTAAAGTCACAAGTATTTCGTGATATACCCAAATCTTTAAGAGAGGCCGAGGACTTGGTCCAACGATTAGATATGCAAAGTATTTTGTGCACACCCACCGTTTCCACGGTTGGAGTTGTATCGTCTTCGGCCATTTCAGTTAAGAGATTGAAACAAATTACATGTGGAATAGAACTTCTGACCGAAAATCAAAAAGTGTTGGCTTCTAAAATAGAGCGCCTAATAGAGTTATGAGGAACAACGTGGGACGACTAGGCCTTTACCGCCTAGGTATCCTGACATAGGATGCCGACCAAATGGCAATCTACCGCAAAACCAAATGATCAACCGAAATCGATTCAATTCTCCTGCAGAATTTAACCCAAGAGGGCCTTGGTGTTATAACTGTGGAAAACTGGGTCACATGGCTATGAGCTGCCTTCTTCGAGGCCCACAACAACCTAATAATAGGAACCAACCAAGACCATGGTTTAATACTACCAGAAATAGCTACCCATAGTCAAACAGTCCACTTCAACAACTAACACGTCCAAATATACCTAATGCTGGACCAATGTCAGTCAAACCAATAACACGAAATGTGGTTGCTGCAGCCACCATGGCTGAACTTGATCCAATTAAAAGTGAGCCACCCGTACCCAAAAATAATATTGAGCTAGAGAAACTAAAGCGGGAAATTGAGGCTTTGACTAAACAAAACGCGCTTCTGGTTGAGAAAGCTTATCCGCAGTTCGCTGGAGCAATCATGCGTAAGTAAACTTAAGGTGACCCCGCCAACCATCCTATTTCCTCATTACCGATATCGAATCGCAAACCCTTGGTACGGAAAACAGGCCTAGTTTCATTCGGTTTTTCGCTAACCGAAAATTGGCATAATCAAATCAAGTGCCAGAAATTAGACCTTGTGTTCGAACAGAATTTTGGCGATTTCAGTTTGCAGAAATTATGTTCCTTAATGTATTATCATTTATATTTGAATTATACAGTTTTCGCGAACAAATATAATGCAAAAGTGACGTCACAATCAAATCGACAAATTTTCGTTCTCAAACATTTGGGTAATTTTACTTTAATTTTCACGAACACAAAATGGGTAGATTTGAATCGCGAGCGCTGTGTCCGCGAACAGATTTACGTGAATTTCAATTGACCAAAAAGCGTTCCGTAACAAATTTTATCCAAAAATACAAAATAGGATGGTTGCTGGGGTCATTTTAAGTTTAGTCGCGCATCACTGTTATACCAAAAGCAACTGTAAAATTTGTTTATAAAGAAACGCAAACAATGGTCCCAGAGAATAATACTGAAAGAAAAATTGAAAAAACGCCTTTAAAACGGGTCAAAACGGGATGGTCGACCCCTAAATATATCATGATTATGTTTGCAATGCTGCTGTTTTGTACAATGACTATACCTGCGGATACCGCATTTGTTCGTACTTTAAATAAGTTACACCCGCATTTATTCCCTTCATTTGGAGTTGGGTTTGTCCCAGAAGGCCTTGTTGTTACTGCAGCCGATTCAGTTTATGTCCCAATACTGGTTCAAACTAAGCGCGAAAAACATGAGCAATGCAAAATTATGTTAAAAATACATTCAACATAGATAATAATTCAAAAGATTGCAACTGCACTGGTCATAAATTTTTGTATATTGAAACTCAAAAGGCACTTCACCAGTTAAACAAAAATTTCGATGGAGCTGTAGACCCAGAGATTTATGAAGCCCTACTTCAAACTATTTGCACGGATAAACCTTTTACATGCTCGTTTAATCAAAATCCTAGGCAGAAACGATTTGTTGGCGTGGCTATTGCAGGTGCAATGTCTTGTGTTAGGACTCGGAGTTGGTATTGCCAATACCGCTAAGATGTCAAGGCTTGAGCCTAAGGTGATCGCACTCCAAAAGGCTGTTCTTTTGTTGGAGCAACATGTAATCGAGGAAGCTGAACAAATTGAACAGCTATCCATTAATAAAGAACGTATATATGCAGTAACACATGATATAGTAAGATACATGAAACAAGCAACCGTATCCATCGAATGTACATTGAGTCAATACGTTGTATATACACACTTCATGTCTCAAACTAACTTATTTATAAATGATGTACGAAACTTAATTAAAGCACCGGTCACGGCTAGTAATGATGGAACATTATCGGCCGATATTTTGACCGCGGCACAGATAAGATTATTGGTTCAGAGGGAATATTCTTTAGCCGACACAGTATACAAACATGATCCAGAATTATTTTATCATTTTGTCACCGTATATCGGGTGATGACGGATATTATGAATACACGTTTCGGTGATATACTTGAAATTCCTAGGATAAGAGTTAAGAATATTTTGCCTTTGATGCGAGTTGTAAATGTAGAGTTTAATGAACCTAGTTCGAACACGACAGTTCGTTTATATTTATCTAATTTTATTACATATGATACAACGCTAAATAAGGGATATTTCCATGAAGTAATTTCGGAACATTGTCGCAGGCGCACAGGACTTTGGTACTGCGGGCGTGAATCCTTGTCGACAATTAATAGTGACACATGCCTTCAAGATCGCAACTCTTCTATTACAAATATATCATGTATATTTGACGTTAAGCAGTACTCGCCAGAAACGATAATTGAGGGTACGCGTGTAGGCATTGTAGTCCGCACGTCGCAGGAACACATTCATGTCACTCGTGTTCAGCCTGGTGGACAAGTCACCAAGGCTGAAAAAATTCAAGTGCCAGAACGTGGTGTAATGTTCTTTGCTCATAAAGATTTTTCGATGATTATAGTTGGAGATCAATTTTTAACATCGAGATTAAGGCCAGCCCAAGACTTTAAGGTGATAGTACAAAACATTGATAAATTTCAACTTAATTTTTGTGATATAGCCCCTCCTTCATGGAGTAGATTAAATGATGTTAAATATCACGCTGAGATTACTCAGGAACGGTTAAAACGGGAGTTATCATTTTTCATGCCTGATGAAACCAGAATAGAACTTCCATCAGAAATTACTCTAATAATAATTGTAATCGCATTGATTTTTCTTATCGTTTGCTTGCAATATTATTTTCGCAAGAAGCTAAAAAATTATTTTGTCGATGTTGCAAATGCAACTCTCCAAAAGAGCAATGATATCGAACTGAATGAAAATTCGGCGTCATTTCCTACTGAGCAGGCTTATCATTTAGCAACAGCAACAAACTCAATAAGTCTCACTGATCCCGTAATGTTAAGGGCACGCCCACTAATCTTTGAGAGTTAATCTAAATAAAAAATAATATGGGAAATAAAATCTATATTAGGATGTACCACATTTTTGAAGGAGTAACCCGCAGCTATAACCTAAGTCTATATTGACTGTCCCCAGGAGTGGACAATATAAGATGGGAAGGATGTAACAAGAGGCATGCGTGGGGACGCCCCTGCGCTTAGCATAAAATGCATTAGATGGTAAGATTATTTTAACTAGAATTTCGTGACTCGACATGATGTCCTTCGGACGTTGCATTCTATAACAACACCGCCTATGTGATCCTTTTTACTTTACGTATGCACACGAGTCTTGTAACAAGGCTTGCTCGTAGTAATACATACTAGTATATGTTCTTCATATATATATATATATATATATATATATATATATATATATATATATATATATATATATTATGCAAATAGTGAGAAAAAATCGCAAAAGTGCTCACATGAGCGATAAGATTGTTGTTTTGGCTATCGATTGTTTGTGTGTCATTGTTCAGTTTTAAATCAGCACACAAAGTAGCATTATGCCGACAATAGTGCGTTGTGAAATTCGGCGAATTGCATTGCGGACGGCTTCTTTGCTCATGCGCTGGGTTTTGACTAGGTTCTGTGCAGCTGTGCACTAGAAACTATTTCAACCAAATAGTTCTTGTTTAATAGGAGTGGATAGCCTGGGTTGTTTTCGATCGTTTATTGAATTTTGTGGCATATGACATATGGTTGCCTTGCAACGACTTTGTTTGTACTGGGGTGGGATAAGTCAAAACATTTTGCTATTAATAATCCTGTAGTTCTCTTAATCACTGAGAGATGACATTCAAGGGCGTCGAAGCTTGGGTATTTAAGCCAGCACGCACTCTGCTCTAGGCCTCACTTTAGCTCGACAGTCAGAGAGTTTGACGGTTGTTGTTTAGCCTCACTTCAGTTATTCGTCAGTCTTATTCTTTAGTTATTGCGCGATAATTTAGTGTTTTGTTCGTTGGTTGGTTCGCTAGCTATACTTCTAGTTCTGTGGTTATCGTAAGTCAGTCTTATATTGTGATTTGGACTTTACGGTGGTATTAACTGGTTACTTCTGTCTCCTAGCGGCTTAAAGAGTTTGGACATTAGCACACTTGTTTTACGGTATAGAGGCATCCCTACTTATTGGTTATTCGTGCAAGCTGAATCTCGGCATTCTAGTATTCGGTGGTTATAGTGGACAGTCACGCGGCTTCTGGACATTAAGGCGGTACAAAGATTTCCTGCGAAGAAGTAAAGATAGAGACACTGCGGCAAAATGATGAGTGTTAAAGAGCATGTGCTCGTTTTTGCGGTATTTTAACAAATAATTGTCTTTTGTGTTTGTAGATTTTAATGATTGCTCAGTTTTGGTGAATTTTGTTTTGTGGATTTCGTACGTGAATACCTTACTCATCATTTCGTTTTTGTTTGTTTTGACCCGCAGTATATACTTATATAGTGATTATTGTATTACGCCGCGCACACCACACTTCTTTTGCCGAGAATAGACAGAGCGGAATTGTTTGTGTATACACGCATAGACAGTGATAGTATTATAGCCTAGAGGCCAGGTTCAGAGTTTAATTCGAGTATTTTGGGGCATTCATTTGGTTTAAGCTGCACATTGAATTAAGTGTCAGAGTTCATCGTATTCGTAACGACAGTCGGGCATTCCCAAAAGTCCAAAGCGTTGAATTTCTCTATATCTCTTTACGTTCGATTGTTATTCGTTACATTAGTATGATGATAATTCCGTATAATTATTGTGTGTCATCAATTTGCTATAATTTGTATAAAATGTAACGTAAATACGGGCAATTCTATGCCGAACAAATCCTACTTTATTTGTGTTCCAAGGTGTGCATTATGTATGATTATTTCAACATAAGTTGTAAGAAATTGACCACAATAAATGACATATGACACATTGTACGTAATTTGTATGAATTGTAACACAGAATATGTATGATTATTTACATATCCTTATATGAATTTATACAAAAAATTGTACGAATTGTTACAAATTATTTTGCATGATATTACATACATCATATGTATGATAAGTCGTACATGAATTGCATTAAATTGCATACCAAAATCATATGATTATTTGCATATAATTCGGATGAAATTTCAGATAAAATAAATGTACGGTTTGCAGCATATAAATTTTTGAAGTTATATAAAGCAAATAAATCATAGAATTGAAGATTTGTACAAAAATTGCAATTATGAACAAACATTCATGCATTAGGTGTATCTTATTTCATACAAACATTTATAAAAATTCATACATTATAGATATATCATTTAATACAAAAATGTATGAAAACTCATACATTAAATATAGTTAATTTCATATAAAAAATATAAAAATTCATGCAATACATAGAATATTTTTCATACAAATTTATACTAAAAACTCGCCAGTGTGCGCCAAACGGAACTAGTATGGTTTCAAATTATTTTGTTCAATCACCTATAACAGGCTGTGTTTGATGAATACACAATCCTAAAATTAATTTAACCCTGAACCCATTGAAACCCCTAAAACCTAGTCGGCGCTAAAACACCGAAACCAACTGACAACGCATCACGTATTTTTGCTGGTCTATATATAACCAAACTATCGTATTCAGCTTACCGGAAAATCTATATACACAATTCTTGATGACCTGTACGCAATACGTAGCCAAACAAATGGAGACGATATTCTAGAAATCATGTTCATAGACCCTAAACCCATTATGAAAAGTCATGCAATATCACCATGGACACCAAATAACAAAATTATTGTATACAGCCTTAAGAAATACTTATATATAAACCATTTTTGATGCACTACATACATTACATAATCAGGCAAATGAAAATATATCATATTTTGGAAATCGGGTTCATGGACCAAAACACCTTTGAAACCACACGAAAAAGTATAATATAGTCAAGTTGAGTAAAACCATTGTATCCAGCGTGCTTTGTAACCTAATATGTACTCATGGTAAGGTAAAAACAAGCAATAACTCGGCGAAATTTGAAAAATCTCTATTTCTGGCAAAGGGTCGGTGAACCATATTCGGGCCCACATCGGCCCAGGGAATGGTCCTACAAGAATATCGTGGTCAGAAAAGCTGTAGATCTCGATGAGCTGATGCTGCACGGTAGTCTCCATTTATCGATGATATGAGTAGCGTAATATAGGCTGCGAAATGCTGGTACCCGTATGGCCAGATTGGGCAAAGAACAATTAAAAACCTGTTTCTGCTATTTTGACACAGAATATAGGCTCGGAGCTGTTCGCGTTGAACCAAGGGGCACATTGTCGTCTATTTTGCTATAGAATAAACAAATTGGCGAAATCCGAAGTACAGAAAATGAGGTATGAATGACAGCGACAGACAAAAAGAAATTTTCACGATTCCCCCTCCCCTCCCCCACCGTCCTTAGAGGAAACTCTGGTCCGTCTGTTTCAGTTTAAATTCATACATTGTATATATTGCGTTTAATACAATATATATTCAAGTTCATACAATGCATGTATGGTATTTAATACAAATATATCTGAAAGGTTAAAACGCTATCTCAGTAATCTTTATATAATTATATATCACCTTTTCTGAGAAAGTCATTGTTAAGCGTTATATGGACACTATAAAATTTTCGAATTTGCTGAAAGCGTTTAAATATTTATATTAAATTTAAATGTATCTGTATCGAACATGCCCCTTTTGTTATGGTAATGTATATGCTAGAACCTCCTTCCTTGAACCATGCATGATTTCGTAATTTTAAATTCCATGCTATGCATTGTTAAACCTGCTACTCCAAACTCGCTAAAAACAATGAGGTTAATCATTTGAATATGGACTCAATATTCCTTTTGGTATACTATACGGTACTGCATCGTCTGGACCCTTTTTGAATCATGCATAGTTTCAAGGGTTTAAGTCTAGATTTATTTGTTAAATCATGATTGTAAAAGTTTTTGAGGTATGGTGAAAACGGAAAGGTGATGAATTTCAATTTATCTTTGCCTGATATACCGTATTGGGTGTGGCAAGCCGCACTTTGAACCATGCATTATTTGAGTCAGTGGGCCCCAACCTTATAAACTGATAATTGTAAAGCCTTTCTAGCTGAAAACGGCGAGGTGATTCACTCAAACGTATCTAACTAAATGTTGCTCGCCCGCAATTGTACCGTTCCGCGACAGACTTTCTAATATATTGCATGATTCACAGAGAAGTGCGTGCACGAAGTGCACACCGGAAGCTATCGTAGCGACAATGTGATATGAAAATTATATTGCGTTGGCGTTGCGTTCTTATAAACACAGTATCATCAAAAGATAGTGTTATTGCCATAATATTGTATGTTTTGCACTCCAATTGCAGAAGCTAAAAGCATTGCTGCTACAGTAACGTTAGTTTATATTGCACTGTCAATGGCTCAAGCTACAAATATTGCTGCGACAATAAACATTTGCTTCTTTTGCGCGACAGCTAACCAATCAATTTATTGCTAAATCAAAGCCAACTAGTTGTTATATGTAGCAACAATAATTATTTTGCAGCCAAGAGGCAGTAATTGGAACATGTTTCTACTGTAGCGACAACGCGTTTATGCTTGCATAATGCTGCAGCAATATCGGTCTCTGACTATTGCCTCGACGTGACAAATGCAGAAATATTACCTTTTTGTGTATTTTGGGCCTTAGGTGCCTATTCGACACTTTATTTTAACCAAACCCTGCACCGTAAATAATGACAATAACAGCACACCACATACAGCTATATAGATCACTCGCACTGCTAAATGATCATCATATTACTTATATGGTATGGAGCGAACGTATAAAGATATCATTTTACCATCCAGAACGTTTTCACGAACTATAAATTTTAAAGCCTAATGGCTCCTTTACGTTGATTTGTGCAGCTTGACTGGGTTTGTCCAAATGTTAGCGTAGACTCGTGGAAAAAAACTATGCTTATTCACCCGTACGAATAGTCAGATAACACTCCGTGGGACTGATGTTATTGTGTTGGTGGACTGCATTTGCTTTGTTTCCTGTTTTTTCGTTTAATCTTGCGCAGATACGTGGTGATTGAAGAAATCGGAGTGTTTCTCTTTGTTTTTCCCACTTGAGCAGCTAGATAAAATCAGTTAATAAAGCGCTATATTATATAGTAGTGCCCAGGGTGTACAGTAACATGCCAAAAGAGTATATCGCTCGTAGATACATTCAAATGATTCATCTCATGAAGGTAAACCAGATCACACAAATAATGTATGACACAGAACACATATGTATGCCATGTAATAGTAGTTTTTCAGAGGGTGTCAGTGTTTTCGTGATATAATGTACTTTGAGGTTTCCAGCTGCAGTAATGAAGTGTTGAAAATGCGTAAAACATTTTGATATGTTGTACCAAACTATTAAACTAAAATGCCTTAGTCTAAAAAATTACACCAATTCTTAAGTGTTAATAGTACTATCATAAAAATATGTTAACTGACCTGACTAGTGCAGGTATGCTGTTAGACAAATTGCCCTGCTGCAGGCATACACATGTAGCATACAAGTTAACCAAAATCCGAAAACAATGTTTACAGCTGTCAGGGGCAACAAACAGTCGCAGATATGGAAATTAAGATACTACTGAGCGATTCGGCTACCAATATTCAACATTGTAAACCAGCAGTAATCAGAGTTTGTTTGAACGGATTTTAGACTCAGATATTTCATGATGTACAAACCGCTGATACAGGCAAAGCATGCCGCGGACTTTTTCTTTTTTATTTTCGAATCCCCGTGCAACATAAGATCCATTTTCGCAATTTACAGCAGCGTTTTTTCATTTATTTTACACCCCGCCTCTACGGAAAGTTTGGTAAGGAAATTTAATAGCCAGCCTTCCTCTGCTTATATAATTCGTCGGTTAGTTTGTATAGCTCCAAACTTTTTTCAGCATTAAGCATATAGAATGAAATTTACGAGAGTAACCCTTCAGACAAGTATTCACATGTAGCAAAAGCTTTAAACTTTGAATAGTCATACGGTCTGTTTTCTTGTGTTTACATGACTTTATGGTAGGCATACACCGACAAAACAGCTTCAATCGTAGTTTTATTTCTCGTTTGGGAATACGATAATATTCTAAACTAATACATCATTTATATACAAAACCACTTGCCACAAAGTTGGATTCCGTGATGTTCTGTAAAATATCGGTCGCGCTATATAGGCTTTGTCATTGCTTTAAAATTGCGCTGAAAACGAGGTTTGTTAAATTTAAGAAAAGTTTTTTTTATAAAAAATTAACCATAAACGAATTTCTGCAATTTTAAATTTGGTAAATATTTTACTGAAGTTCATTAAAAACATTTGTACTAAACTTGCTCAGAACGCTTTGAACAAGACATTATTTACCAAAAGCTTTGCTTGAAACTTCAGTGAAAGGTACTACAAATTATGTTACGTTTTGAACTAGTATAGAATTTTGTTTTCAATGAACGACGCTATGCATTGTGAGTTCTCAATAGATCATTTGCTTGCTTCCGAATAACTCCGACGGGAACTAGATGCTGCGATGATACCGTACGGTTGGTAGCATTAATTTAGTTTTACTTAGCTAATTTTTTAAATACTTTTATACTGACAGCAATGATACTATAGAGAAGCATTAATAATGTGACGCTGCATACGATTTACCAAATGTAATGCAGTGTTTACGTTATAAAAGACCCCCATGCCAAAGTTTTTTCCACCCAGTGTTGTCTCTGGCACCATCAAATATATGTTGTCTTCGACACCAAGGTGTTTGTGATTGCATGTTCAGATAGTATACATTGGTAGTGTAGTGTCGATAATAGTATGGTGTAGCCCACACCATAAAATTTATGTGATGTTAGCTACATCATGTTGTTATTTAAACGCCCTATATAATGTGTTTGTGGATTGTATAAACCTAAATACCAGAAACACTAGCTATATGATGTATTTTGTTAATTTTTTATTAAATAATCGAAATTTTCCTTTTTAATTTTGAACACTTTATGGCGTATCTTATTCCATAATAGTATCTATCACAGTTTATGTATGATTTTTTTACGTCACAGCTACCCTTGCCTACAACAAAACATAGTAAACGTCAATGTTCATCTTGAGTTCAGAAATTACAGGGTTGAATCCTGCATATATTCCGAAATAATGCCTGCTATTTCCTAGGGTTTAACTCAGAGGTAAATAGAGCAGTATTTTAGATTTTGTCAATCATAAGTCTCTGCGGTTCAATGCCACGCTGCCATTACAGGGAAATATTTCACATTTAATATTGTTGGACACGAATTCTGTTGTCTAGCGAGCAACGATCCTAAGAAGTTCCTTGCGCCTTGAGATTTAAGACTACAATTATTTTCCATCAGACATATATACGTGTACAGACATGAGATAGTGATTATTGAGCTTTTGTAGTGTTTGCATCACACTTACGCCTAAATATCGATAGTTCTACTCTCAAGTTTAAACCAGACACTCATTTGCAATAAGTCAAATATTTTAACAAAGAAATATTTTGCTCTCCTAATTTTAATTTCGGTCTATTGACAACTTTTGATAGCACCGTTACGTAATCAAATATTAATGAGATGGCGTGCCCTAACAAATGTGCTGTGCACACATATTATATTGTAAGAATGTGTACTGTATATATTATACAAAAATATGCATGTTATATATATTTTATATAACGCATTAAATTTACAACATTATTAGCAACAAAGATTATCTTCAAATCTTATTTATATGCAACCAAACCCGAATATCCAACATCCTGTTGCTGAACACAAACACCAGACAATTGCTGTATTCTTATCCGTTTCAACATGTTTTTGTTTAATTTTTGTCGTGTTTGTATACATTTTTGACACTATTACACAATTTAGGCACCGAACAGATAAACCAAGAAAACGCAATAATAATATTAAAACTATTTTCCCGGCTTTTGGTTTATTTTTATTGCTAGTTCCTATATGCTTTTTTTGGTAAAAATTTTTCTTGAAAAATATTATTATTATTATTACTATTATTATTAAATCATTGTTGTTAATAAATTTTCGATTTGGAACATCTTGTAAAACGTCAAACAAATACCGATGATCATCACAGACTGACTGATTGTTGTTTGCTCTACAGTTGTCTCGCTCTCTCTATTTTCTGTTTTCAAATTGTTGCGCATTTATGTTTTATATTTGGCTCGCGATGGGTTATAATTTACACAATATTTTGACTTAAAATCTTTACCAAAATACTTTAGCATGCGCAAACTATGCAAAAATGGGATGAATTTTAGTAGGCTGATGTCGCCTTAATATCAGTTTCTATTTCCTGCTCACTGCTAGCACGAATAGCCACTTAGCGAGTTGTTGTCTCGAAGTGGATAGTTCACCGTCAACGAAACTGTTTGATATCCCGTTTTTTGTGAAAAGTAAACGCTGTATACCGGACGTAGACATAATCTAACATTTAAGTTTCGGAATACAGTTAGTTTCAGTTATATTTTGCTTCTATCTAAATAGTCATAGTAATCTATTCTATTTGAAACATTGTGTGTATAACCAAGACTTGAAAAGTGGCTCAGGTTATATTGATAATACAAATGTGCAGAAGAAGCGTGATAGCTGATTGAAATAACTGAGTGAAGGATATTTAGATATGCACCAGCAAGCCATAAACGTGGCCGTCCGGACTCCTGTGATCGTCCCCGAGTGCTTATTAATGCGTGAGTAAAATTTACATGGTTGTTTTTCTGAAAATTATGTTCTGAATCGCGCAAAATTCTCGGTCACGATCCTGGCATTGGTATTTGCAGCTTATCGAACACGAAAATGAAGTCTTGCAAAAAATGTTATTAATTCCTTTTGAATTTGCTCAAGCAGTATTTGCAAACATTGCTTATTTGTGCGTAATCTGGATTTGTTTGAAATATATAGCCGCTAGGAACAGCTGTGAAATGTTTATACGTATATAATCGTATAATGTCTACTCCACGACGCAAATAATGTCTCAGCACAATCCTCGCACCAAGTCAATACATTAAATAAATTTTAAGTTACAAAATAGATTAATGTATTATGCTGTTTCTTGATTACTGCACTAGTGTATAATTTCATAACAGCAACACTCAATAGCGCCAGAAACGCCTGTGCGGACATTCTTAATTTTCTATCATTGATCGACGTTTAACTTTCAGCACCACATCGCTAAAGCATTTATATTAGTATGTGTGGTAGTCCACGGTCAAAGTTTAATCAACTCCCAGTTTTAGACTACTTTTAAATAATATTGCTGTTACTGTTAATAACATTCTGTGATAAGTCACGTGATAAAAATTTTCACCTTACATGTATATTATATAAGAAACATGCGTAATTGGTAGCTCATATTTGAAAACTGAATAAGACAGAAAAAACAACTTGTAATGTTCGAAGATAGTACTGTTACCATAGCGTGGCACAAATTGGAGCAATTTTGTTTATGTTTTGGCAGCACGTGTACCTATAGTTTATGCGCAATGTTGTCGATATCTTCCCGACATGATATAGAGAGCTATCGAATAGGTAGCGAAAAGCAAAATTTAGACTAATAATACTTGCTATTTATGGTTTGGGTTAAGGTGGTTTGATCTGGCTCAATTTTTTTTAAATTATATTTGTAACGTTACAGCCTGTCAATTTAAATTCATCCCCATATCACATTTGGCTATGAAATAGTAAGCGAAAAACTCTTCCAGACGAGAATCAGGCTATGTGTTGCAATTGTTATCTGCAGTTTGCAAAAATGTTGGACAACGGCCGCGAAAGCCGTCGATCGGCAGATGGCAGCCATTGTACAATTTTCTGTCGTTAACGGTAGCGAAAGGCGTTGGCCAATGTTATAAATATTATATATACTTTGAACTGACTAGCCAATATTTAAAACCAGTGGTGTTAAACCCAAATAACACAGCGTAATATCTAGTTCCTCATAGAATTGTATGAGGTAATGAAACGAATTTCGTTACTATTGTTGATATAAGAAATGCGAGAGATGCATATATTGGGTTTCGTACAGATTTGTCCCGAATAAGCGATAACACACATCAGTTTGCCCTGGATACTCCGTAATATGCGTACATCACCTATATTTTCATTTTCATTCATGTTTACGTATCCTATTTGTACTGGTTTATATGCGTATGAACAACGTGTTACAATAGCTTCAATGTATGTATATATGTGTATGCGTGAATTTTGATTTGTGTGCGTTCCGTATGTCTATCTTGTAAGGTTCGATACTTTTGTTGAACATGATAATGTAAATTTAAAATTTTTAGTGATAAAACGGAATTGTGGAATTTAAACACGGCTGTAGGTGAGATCTTTTGAGCTGACCAAACATTGTTCAATAGTGCAACACAATTACTTATTTCAGAATTTATAATTGAGTGTGCCTGAAGAATTTTACACTTTTACGTAAGTTTTAATTTTAGTTAGCTTTGATATTATCATTTTTAGAGTGTGATTTATGGGAACTGAATCTCAAGTATATATACTGTGCTAATATTAAATTTTGATGACTTTTCTAAGTAATGTACAAATAATTTAGTCTCACAATTTAAACTTTTTTATAGAGTGCAAAACAATTTGATGCAGGTTGTGTGTAATTTACCGTGTATTAAACTCACCTTAAGACATAATCGCAATTTCAGATACTGACGATAAATTACATATTTTGGAGTGAGCCAATAATTTGAAAATTGCAAACGTGGCAAATTGTTGTAAACCTAGGTTTCTAAGTATATAAGCGCTGCATGAGAACATACCTTATAGCTTTAATCAAGCAGCATAAGGCTCTTGATGTATATCTTTGACGCCTCGAACTATGTCCGCCGAAATATGAAATGAAAAACGCAAACGATTCTTTGTAAGTAATTCCGAACATAAACAAAATTCAGAAGCCGTTTAACACGTCAAAAGCAAATCAACAACTAAGTATATTGTCTACATAGATGTAGCCAATGACAAAGGGTTGTATATGATATATTTTTTATGAACGCAGTTGTCTTAAGCTCAGACTTAAAAAACGTAAAAAAAATTCGGCGCTTTGATAAAAAGAATTGATAACCAATTATCTTCTCCGGCTTCTGGTTACTTCGTTTGGATGTCGAATTATGCCAGGTGTTTTTACCTGAACTGAAATTTTATAATCTTTAGAGTACTACACAACAGCATACGGAATTAGGCCAACAGTGAACAATAATTCTTTGTTACTGATTGCACTAAACAAAATCGGAGACAGAACATACATAGGAATAACCATAAATCACCGCAAAAATTGACAATCTAGGATTGTTTGTTTGGTTTACCGTGCCACCGAAAACCTACGGATATAAAAGTTGTCACCATAGCGGTCAACTTCGGTCAACCAAGGTCGTACGTTTAAAACTTTTGGGATAGGATCGCGAGCGTCCTCGTTATAAACAACTTATATGATTTGCGTACTAAACTGTATAATATTGAGTATAAAACATGTTTGTAAATACAGAACGGTGGCAAATTTGACAATTTTTTTCAACGGTAACCGTATCAATGACTCTGACTAGTTTTTGTTGGTCCTCACAAACGTGTTCAGATGAATCTGAGATGCTTGCCGAACACTGTTCTAACTTGGCTACCACGTTGGAGCAGTTAGATGTGGAAAACGCTCCAGTAGAACCGAAGTAGGACCTTGTACGGAAGGGCAAGCGTATTGTGTGCGTCTGGCAAATGACGACAACAATGTTACTGGACAACACTATAGTAATTTGACAATGTTATTGAGCATTGGTATGCAAAGTATTTTAGGTCCACGACTGCACATTTCTCTGCACGAGTATATATAGCAAGTAGTGTAAAGCTCGGCCTATGGCCGGGGCGTGTCGTCGGCACGCTTCTTGCTAATTCCCGGTTACTTGTCTTCGATCAACATGGGTTTTCACTGCTCACGCTGAGCTTTAGGTAAATTGGATGAATTTTTCGTTCTTAAGCTATGCCGTTTTCGTACATTTCTTCGTCGTTTTTCAGCGAACAATCGTGCGTAACAAAAAATAGATGAGAGAAAAAACAGAAAATTTTACCATTGGTCAAACCCATTTATAAGGTACTTCATAAAAGCTTGAGCTAAATCCATCCTAGCGTTCAAAGGCTATTATCCAACAAACAAGCTAGAAAAAAGAAAAAAAAATAACGAAAAAAGTTTGAAAATAGGAAAAATAACAACATACCCTTATGTATCCCAGCCTATGAGGTACTCAACAAAAAAGATGACACAAATGAGGCCAACGGTTCAAAAGTTATGACAAGATAACGGAACGGAAGCAAATATATGTAATTTTGGGACAGAGCAGGAGCAGCATACAAATTCCAAAGCTATATAGATTATTTCCGTTCAACAAAAATGTACGCGTGTCAGAATCGTACTGTCTTCAAATTCGAAATGTTGCACAATAATAAGATTCATCTCTGAAAAGATTAGATTTTGTCAAAGCACATTGCAGGAAAATGGAAGTATGGAGTGCTTTACGCTGTGCATCATAGCTTCTGCTATTTTTTTGCAGGAGAGTTGCACAATTTTTCTTCAGTTCATTATGGGCTAATTCAGCTCTGAAGATTTGCGCAAACTGTAGACTGTTTATTTCCGATATTTGTTATACGAAAGTAGGCACTTGGTCAATCCAAGTCTTCGTCGGCAAAGCAATAAACAAACTCCAACTCAGAGTCTTCAGAATAGCCGCTTCAGAATAGCGACTAACTCGCTCCCGCTAATCACAGGTTTCAGTTTACAAGTAAATGTAATTTTTTTGAAAATGATAGTCCTTCATCAAATAGTCATACAATGTAAATGTTTTTTCGGGTTGGCAACTTGTTCAGATTTAGCAAACTTTATTTTAAAACCTGATATGTGTAGTGCAATAAATCGGTTTAATAAAACATTTCTTTTCTCTCCCAAGAATCGACGACGAAGATATTATTTATCATTTAACTTCTTCCGCCGCTCTAATACCGGGTACAACTATGTATCGTACGCCTTGGCGGAAACTTGAATCGTTTTTATATAGCAATTATTATCTCTATTGTTTGCGTTAATGTTAAAGACTTGGAAGCAAACATAAGGCATATAAATGGTGGCTTTGATCTACGTATCTCAGACACTCTTAGATAACCACTTTTGTAAGTCTCATAATTAATTATGTAGTTTTATTATCATTTTAAATATTTTGGTAGAGACTTCAGATTTAGACATAATTTCTTCAATTCATGATTGCTAGCAAAACGAACGGATCACTTCTCAGTATTTCATAGCGTTTTTGCACGTTTGTTTAATTTGGTTTCTGATTATAATAGTTTAAGCGCAATGCATCTCCGTGTACTTAGCCAGTTCATCATATTTTATATCAGTTCATTTTCACAATGACTGATTATTAGTGGTCGGTCAGAAAATGACTCCTTACATCTGTGTCTTAAACAAATTTTGTTATAATTATTCAGATTTCTAGTGCTCAAGGCGGGAGAAATAAATAAGTTATTCTTTCGTTCAATCATTGATAAAAACGTTTGATAACTTCAACAATTTTCTAACGGCAAAAGTTTGGACTTCACGCTACTGAGGCATCTGAATTCTGGGATCACTAGAAGTCACGACCACGACTTCGAGATACTTATTTTTAATTTTCGAACACCTTGACACAAAACAGCTTAAACATGTACAATTATAGCAAACATTCCTTTAGGTGGTGTTCATTCCTCGAAACCAATGCCTGACGTTTTCCACCCAGCTTAATAATCCGCAAGATAAAAATGCCAACATAAATTAAATCACGAATGAGCAGCCCTAAGATTCAATGCTCAGATAATAATCAAATGCTCTTAGTCACAACATTTCCACGTAATGCTAAAGTTAACACAGCCATTTGCAGTTACCGTTCAGATTTTAGATTCCGCTACCATTTCATAATTATGTTCCAGTACCTTGATCAGTTATGATAAACAAAATACAAGTGTACATAAAAATATATAGTCTATCTTCTATCTTCTGTATATGTACAAGCACCTTTATGTGTACCTAAATTTAACTGCATTAATAAATCCCAAAGCAGTTTTGCGACATGAGCATACTGTACAGAGTAATAATGGGCCGACAATATTGTAAATGGTTGTATGTGAGGGGATCTCTATTCTTAAATACAATATTATAGATGCGATAGTTTTCCGAATACCAAGAAAATAAAAACTAATACTAAGCACCTAGGTCAGCGAATTCCCAACTACCGCAAAATTGTTGGACTTTAATAATTGAAAAAGGAAGAAACAAAAAAAAAACAACAAGCAAAATGAGCAACAGAATTTCCATGACTAGCTATGTAATAATTTACCATTTTACCTTTTTACTAGTGGGCACAGAAATATAATGCAGAAATGAGCAGAAATGTTCAGATATTTACAACATCACTTTCAGATCCTATGAAAATCATATTTCTAGATGCCGGTCGAAAACAAATTTTAACTAACGAAAACAATTAGAGCAAAATGTGTTTAGAATTTGTGATATCATAGAGTTAGTCACAAATAGATGTCGCCCATACCAAACTGAGGTCTAACCACGAACAATGACATGAAACAATCATTTTATCACATAGAGCCTTATATCATATATCTACACGGACCTCGGAAAAATACCACTTCCAAACATTTCACCTACATAGCATAGCTCGATATAATACTACTATACTCACCTCGGCAGTATCTGCACCAAAGATCATGATAAATTTAGCTCCAATACATGCAGAATCAGATTAAATAATTGATTCGAATGAGTTACAGCTTACTTAGGTGTACCTGAACTGCCTGGAGATACATATATAAACTATACTTGTCAATACACTTAGCGCCTAGGTCGGAGAATTCCCAACTACCGTAAAAATTGTTGGACTTTAATGATAAATGCAAAAAAGGAGAAACAAAAAGCAACAAACAAAACCAGAAACAGAATCATGAGGACTAGCTATGTAATAAATCGCCGTTATTCAAGTCGCTACAAGATTATGATTCAGATAAAAGCAGAAATTACTTTGGACCTTCAGCGTCGCAAACTGCTATTTGGGCATAGCCAAAAGTAGTAAAAGGCACAACTACGTTAATATATATTGACGGCAAGATAGCATAATGAGTTATGCTTCTTTTCTATGAATATGTGCGTTTGGGACAAAAGGTGCGTATTTTTCTTGAATTTATTGCACTAAAGGCCACTGGTATTTTGGAATTCTAGGCAAATAGGTCGGCGAATTCACAATTACCGTAAAAATTGTTTGCATTTAATGATAATTGAGATAAGGCGGACGAAAAAACCGAATAACTAACAAAACCAGTAGGAAAACATTGGCGCCTAGATATGTAATAATTTGCCATTATACTAATGGTGGCAGGATTATAATGCAGAAATGAGTAGAAGTTGGTTTGGACAGTCGGCGGCGCAAATTGTAGCTCGGACATAGCCAAAAGTAGTAAAAGGTGCAACTAGGTGACTATATCTTTGTGACAAAGTAGCATAATAAATTATGCTCCTTTTCTATAAGTTTATGGATTTGGGACAAATATTGCGCATTTTTTCTCTAATTTAGTGCACTAAAGGCCCTGTAGTTAGGAGTAATCAATCTGTAATTTCACAATCTTTAGAAAGCTGCAATAACTAACCTGTACAACTTTCGACAGTAGAGGCATAATAAACCAAATGTATGCAAACGTTGGCCGAGATAACATAGTCACATTTGACGTTGTTTATATTTAATAATATCAGGTATCTTTTATTATCACCAAGAGTGCATTAGAGTAAACTTTGACACTTAACTGCACTTTAGTGTTGGCCCGTGTTTGATGACGCTTGAACTTTCGGCCTGACCCGCTCAGCTTTAGGGGTTTGTCATGCACAGACCCCCAGTTTTTAGAGCGTAGCTAGGACCCCCTATTTTTGGGCAGGAGTCGGTTGCTGCGTTTAAACGGAAAAACGTTTTTTCTTCAAAAAATTGTGGGGTGGTTCGACCGACCCCTCTCCCTCAAACATGGGGGTCTGTGCTACCCCCCTAAAACTGGGGGTTCTATGCATGACGACGCCTCTAAAACTGCGGGGTAAGGCCGAAAACGCCCACGTCACCAAACACGGGCTAACATTAGAGTACATGGAACCTAAATACTCATTTCTAGTGCGTTCTTGCTATCATCAAGATGTGATGACAGTCACTCTGCTGAAGAGTGTGACACTTGCAGTTTTCTCGTATTATGACCGCTGCAGGTCGTGGCCGTTTTCGTTCGTACAGAATCATTTCCCCAGGTTTATGATTCACTCAGTGGGCCATAAATATGACTACCATACCCATGTTCTTTGACCATCAGATTTACACCCACCCATGTTCTTGGATCATTACGCCTGAACGACTCTAGACTCGAGCAGCCATAAGCGTACGACGTGAAATCATATAGACAGAGTCATATCTGTTCTTGAATTATAGATATTACAGATGAATTTTAGAAATAGCAGGTAATATAATGTAAATCTCCTAAACACTAGTTGAATAAATAATTGGCACTCGTGTACAATAAACCTCTGCTTAAACTTCTTTGACCATCAGATTTACACCCACCCATGTTCTTGGATCATTACGCCTGAACGACTCTAGACTCGAGCAGCCATAAGCGTACGACGCGAAAACATATAGACAGAGTCATATCTGTTCTTGAATTATAGATATTACAGATGAATTTTAGAAATAGCAGGTAATATAATGTAAATCTCCTAAACACTAGTTGAATAAATAATTGGCACTCGTGTACAATAAACCTCTGCAGTAATGCATCATTTACCTTAAGATGTGTGCACCTAGGGCCGGATTCTGTCGCAAAACCAATTCTGGCTCGTGACAAGAACGCATAGCTACATCCGGCCGTTCATAAATAAAATCAATAGCTAAG